>JAGVSQ010004707.1:0-18879 GCA_022683975.1 Rhyacophila evoluta | reverse complement strand
CTAACAGTGATCTCACGTATGGAAGTTTACCAGTTTTAAATAATTTAGAATTTAATATTATTTTGATTTAGGACTGTTGCCTAATTCGACATTCAGAATAATTATTCAATTGATATTTCCTTTTCATTATACAATTTATTTACTGGAAATAACATCATATATGTTATGAATTATAACAATTTGTGACGATAATAAATTAACTCATGCGTTTATTGCTGTTTTAAAAATGATGGAACTTCGGTATTTTTCTTTGTCAATAGTTCAAAGAATGTTCGTCATGTGAGATATAAGGGCATATTCAGATACGTTGTCGTAAAACAGCAATGGTAGTTTAATTACTATATGTATTATTAAATTTAATAACATACGTTGCGCTTTAATTTTTTAATACAAAATAATGTTAATGCCATTTAAATACCAAATCATCACAATCCTTTCATGCATCACATTAAAATCTGCGTCAATAGCGTTTTTTTATGGCGGATTGGAGAGCTCTACTGCAAAGAATTGCATTTTATTGTGATGGTATGCGCGCGCACTGTAGAAAGCGTGATGTGATGTTGCCCGATCGAGCTCGCCGTTCGCCGTGTTCCCACACAAAGCGGGCGAGGTTGCCAGTTGCCTCACCGCCGATCGGCAACGCCGCGCGGCGCTGGCGTCATTACTAAATTTAATGCGGCGAGCGGGCAACCTTGTACGCGCGTCCGCTGCTCAGACGGCGGCGGGAATATGTGACAGCTACGATTCGAAATTTAGAATGTTTGTAGTTTGGGAAATTGCCGCCAGATGATTTATTTTGTCTCAATCTGACGTTTTCACAACAATCTCGCAACTTTTCTCAGACTATGAGAAGTTTTGATAGGACCTTTATAACGAGTCAAGTTAAAACTTTATTTGGGCAACTCCTGAATAAAATTTTGTTCTACTCTTGCAATGCTATTAATATATCGGTAGTCCCAAAAATACGTGCCGTTTTTTATAAAGTTCAGATATAAATAATACAAAACATTTTTTTTATTATTTATCTGAATCTATAACTTCATGCCATCCATTTAGCATTGAATGTCATCACTATACAATTTAGTTGTTTTGGAGCTGAAAATCGAAGAAACGCAACTTTTTCTGTCCTTCGAAGGAATGGTATCCACAGGAAAAAGCGGATACGGCAGTAACTCCCGCTCATAGCCCATGATTTTTGACGATGGTGTAAAATTACGCCACGCCTGTTCACCAGCTCCGAACGATGTTGGTTGAATTTTCGCTTTAAACCTTGCAATTGTTGACAATATCCGAAATAACGGATTTGTTATTTGGCAACAATTCAAAATGTATGTTTCCTTAAAATCCCACGATTTATGCATTACTTTTTTTGATACAATAAACATCGGGCTTGTTCCAATTGCGGAGTTTTTTTTGTCTATGCGTTGCTCGTTGCGTTTATTGCTACCAATTATTTTCTCATATTCTGTAACAATGCGCTTCAAATGATTTTATTGGAAAACGCAAGTATATTTACCCGCTGCTTCCGACTTTCTGGCGTTGGCTCTTTCAGCGTCTGTTTGTCGGTTCAATTTTGACACTTTCCAAATTGCTAAAAACGCCGATATATAGTTGAATAACTAAATCTAAAACTCTCAGCTAACAATAAAGCGATAGGCCTGGATTAATCTCGAAGAACGTTTCCAGATTTTCAGGTCTCCTCCGACCTCAACGAAACATTGCCCGTTGGAATTCTGGTAAACCACTTTCTACACGTTCGTTCCGCTACACACTCATCTTCATACACATGACAAATGTTTCTGCACGCACTGGCAGCAGATTCGCCTTTTTTAATTAGCAGCTTGGAGTTTAGAGTTTGATTTGATCTTTTCAAAGCTTTTCCAAGAATAGGTGCGGACCTAAAGACAGAACGAAATAAACTGAACAATAGTTGTTTCAGAAGACAGTAAAAAATACTACTTTTTATTGGATTTTTAAAATAGTGGTGTAAAAACGAAGCACAATTTTGACACTGCCTAAATTAATGAATATAATCTGTATACCTAAATAATTATTCTTTTCATGTTAACCACCATAGACTCCATATTATACAATATTTTAACGAGTACTTTTTTATTCTCATTGGTGAAGAATACAATAAGACGATTCCAATTCCCAAATAGACAATATTCTTAGTATGTATTTCCATAATTGTGAAATGTCGTTAATAAATTTTTGTCCATAGCAAATATTGAAATTATATTGGAATGCTATATAGATTTTTATATTTATATGTCAAACACCGGTTTCGTCGTTTAATATATGTTCAATGAATGTTCATAGACGAAACCGGTTTTGATCTGCTACTTATATACTGAAAATGAAACAGTAAATTATACTTCTGAATAGATTCAACGTGTTGATAGTCTATGATAATTAAAAAAAACAGCGACATGCTTTTGTTTCAGTGTGATATAATGGCGTCTCATAAATAATTATTACCAATATAATATATTAATTGTAAAACTCATACACAGTGCATTATTATTTTCGTAAAATACTTTTATATATTATTATTTAGTCAGCCAACCAACGTTGATTCGGCGCGTTTATAAGTAAGTTTTATAAAGTAGAAGTCGCTATCAGCAAAAATAGGTATGTATTTATGTAGGTATATATAGCAACATTGAACCGTTCTCTCCACCACACGTACAGAGTATGTATGTATACGGTGAGACAGCGTGGGTATTAGCACGGAACGATGTAAGCACCGTCGCCATACAAACTCGAGTAATTAGAGGCGAAATTCGCTTGGCACGAGAAAAGGTTCGAGTCTAGAATTAGAACCGAGAATAACACTAACCCCACTGCCGCTCGTTTTGCCTTGCCGCTAGCAACTAGCGACGACCGGCGGCCGACGTACAAACGACAGCGCCCCTGTTCCTATGACGACTACAACTGCGTTCTAAAATTCGAATTTGGAATTGCACATCTGGCGGGCGGCTGCGTTCGTTTTCTTCCTCTCATTGCATTTTTTTTAAATGACCGTATGTTTGAAGAAAATTCAAGAAAAATCTTTTCAATTAAAATTCACTAATTGACAATATTATGAACTCTTTAATTCGTTTTTAATTTCAATATATTATATATCAAATATTTTTTATTCATATATACATATTGTTTTCTTTCATCGTTTAATTTTAAAGATTATAATACTGCAGTTGTTTCTCGAAAATAAAAAATGCGCCCATCAACTATTTCCACATACATCGTATTTCATGCATCGATGGCCATAAGTTGACAACACGTATCATACATTTTTAAAATTGTTCAGGACCAAAAAATTAGTATTGGGAATTTACAGCAAATTAAATACAATTTTGAGTGAAATAATATTTATTCCTTATACATACTTCCAATTTTACAATTACATATATGATACGTGTTGTCAATCATCGATATTTTTTTTTTTAACTTGTTCAATATCTCATATCACCATTATATATATGTACTTACATATAGTCAATAATAATTAGGATGCTCTCGCATTTGATTGAATAGTAACTCTTTCTGAAATCATTTTAACTAAAATTTCGCATGACTCTATTTCTTCGTTATTGTCAGTACCTACCTGCAATCAATCACGCTGTGAGACACTTTTTCTTTCTCTTTTCATTTTTGCTCTCTGGGTTGGATGCGTTGCTAATGCAAATCTGGGGAAATTGAACTTTAGGTATACTTGGAACAATACTAAAAACCATAAGGATAATCATTTTTTTCTTTTTTCTGTGGATTAGCTAGGAGTCAATGTTTACATAATATATCAATTTGTTTGGCTGTACAGTGTTGGAAATGATTATAATACATATTTGATGGCATATTAAAAATTACTAGTTTGCTACATTGAGAATCCGGTTGAGAGAAGTATGAGACTGATATCAATATTTTTTTGAGTAGAACATAAAAATACACTCGTATCGAAAATATAGCTAATAATACTTGAGTGTCCTCCTTCACATGGTGTATCATAACCAGTAATGAGAGAAATAAAGATTAAACTATGAGTTTTTATTGCGTTCATTTTCCGTTTTGGACACGATGTCATCGGCCTATTGTTTTAGTTGTCCGCATATGATATTAAAACGCCCGATTTAATTTTTTGTTTTACTTATCTCATAACTGGTAGGAGGTGCTGCACTACTCATCCAGATTTCCTTACTGTTTTCACTTTTTGAAATAGTCGGATTAGGTGAGATGTCAATGCCTGGGAACATTTTGTTCTTGGACATTCTTATTTTATTCATTGGGGGATTTAGCCCAGTACTGATAATACCTGCACGTGGCATAGCTTGAATAGGCACACACATGTGTGGTTCACAAGTCATGTTTAACTTTTGTGATCAAACGGTTGCCGTTTAGATTAACTTTATTCGTGTAATGACAATGTTTATGAACTGTCCAATATCGACATTTTGTGGTTTACTTGGTGCTAGAATACCAGGTAAACAAAATCATTGCACACAATACAATATAGTAGAGGCATTTTTATTACATTAGGCGGAGGCTATATTGGCAATTACCATAATGTGCTACTGACTATTGATTGGGACATCTGTAGACGACTTAAAGCATGTATTATAAGACAGGTTTATTTGACGTCAATCGTCATTGTATAATTTTCTTCTTGCCAGGACGACGCATAGATAAGTTTACCGTACATACGTTAATAACATAGGGATGCTTATTCTTATATAAGAAAGTGCATGGATTCGTGCGAAAAGTTGACGATCGTGGACACGCAGGGGGGCCGATGCAAGAGCCGGGTGCGCGATGCAGTCTGCAGTGGAAGGAGTCCACACCTCAAAACACCTGCCGCGATACCTACGACGAGTCTGAATAATAACCGACCGTGCAGCCGGACGTCAGACCAGTCTGTCGTTCGTCGGATATTATGCATTTTTTTTAAATAACAACTTCTGCTTTGCCCTGCGGAAGTCGAAGACGCTTCTTTAAATATCATTCTTCGATGTGAGTTATCATGTTCGGCAGCTGTCGAATATGTCGAAATGAAGACATATACGTATATTTTCTAGTATTATTGGTCTCCGCTTTAAAAATGTAATAGCTATATGCTACATTTTTTTGAAACTCTTTCGATCCAAGTAAATGAAAGTAATACATATAACCAATATATTGTCAATCTACGTGTATTTTTTTTTATATCGTTGTCCGCTCGAATTGTGGAGGATATGCATCTCCACAGACACTGAAGCCTGTTATTCGCGAAGATTGGTGGTTAGCCAAAATTAGTACTCTGCATTACAGTGACACTACATAGTTTTAGTTATAATACACCTAACAATCGATGTCCACTGTCTATCCCATTGAAATTTATAAACTTGGATAATTATAAAACGTTATTTACAATCAGATATAACATATATCGTTTATGTACAAATAGATAGCCACAAAATAAATGAAAAATGCGAAATCTGAATGGTAAATACTCTACCATATTAATTATATCAAAAGTTGTGTTGAGATTAATATATTACTGTTCCATTGAATAGATTTTGATTAAAAAAAATGTAATAATTAATATTTAAATTTACAATACAAGTCGAAAATTAAAAATATTTGACAACCCGGCGTGCAAAATTACGCCCTTGACTCTTCCGTGGCGTCTGAAGTCGTTGTCGACTGCAAAAGTTTTTGGTACATCACCGCTTTCGGGTTTGCATTTGTTAAATCTACCTGTCGCATTGAAAGGTGTAAGTACATACAAACTTTTTTTGTGCATTCCTTGCGAACGCACAGATACACAATACTTTTATGATATTGTCTATGGTTACCCATCTTGAATCCAATTATACATTTTAGGTAGGAATGATTTAAATATTCTCGGCGACTTAATGTCTAGCAGGGTAAGCTTTATCAACAAACAAAATGCAAGATTAAGAACACCATTATCGTTTATTTTTGAATTAGTTGTTCACGTATAACATGGTTAATTAAAAACCACTTGTCAACACAGTTTTGATTTATGGAAATTTATTTATTGACTCGTTCGAATTGCAAATATTTTAAATTGTAGTCGGACCAACTTAACAAATTGTATTTTAATGTTTACATTTTAATAAATGTAGTAAAAATTATAATAAGGTTTAAATTGAATAAAATAGTCGTTTGTCACATGTAATATTATTTTATACAATGTCTTATGGGTCGTAAATTAATTGTCTATTGATTTTGCTCTTTTAACTTAATTAAAAATAGCCCATTAGAATTTCAATATATCAAATCATTGGTTTACATATTTTCTAAGAAATAATTTTGGATTGACTGTAGCAGACTGTTATTTTGGATTAGGGCATATGCTCATCGTACCGAACTCATCTATATGTTAAGCGAATGGCTCGCAACCAACACTCCTACTCTCGGTTTTTGTAGTCTCGCGTTAGATATCCTCATTCCCTGCCCTGGACCAAAAATGGCTCTGCGAGAGTTCAAATAGCTTTGTAGAAACTCAATTTACATTTCTTAATAATTACAATGTATATAATTAAGCACATTCAAAAAAATGTCAATATCTATTTCGGTTCGTAGCGTAGAAGTTAGTGTGAGCGCTTTGCGATCCGGGGAATGCGGGTTCGATTCCTGCATCTGCCAGATTTGAAAAAAAAGTACTGGATGCCTAATGGGTTGAGCCTGACAAACAATTCTCGTATAAAGTAATTTGTCCAGACATGCCTGTTCACCTTGAAAAGAGCCATATACTCAACTTTCGGACTTGATATTTCAAAACTGTGTATTTATAGATCTAAATGCTTCTCATTCACAGCGGACATGATAAAATAAGGCTTTGTCGATAGCTATTTCGGCTCGTACAAATATGTCACAACTGAAGCAAAAAATCACTTTATAATAAAAATGTGTCTTTGTTTATATGTAGGAAATCTACATATTATTTACTGAAAACGATCGACATTTTGTGCGTGATATCAAGTATAGCAGAGATATAAAAAAAAACAATTGAAACCATCCGTCTTTCTTTCGGTAATTATCATAATTATTTGTAACAATAACTCGGTACGCACAGTTAGTTGACTGGCTCGGTCGTAGTTTTAAATTTCACCATCGCGCAACCTCGGAAAGTATGCCAAATTCGACACTGTTTAAGCGTTACGTACTTGCTGTCTACCTACTACAAAACGGCCCAGCTCAAAGTTCCCATTGCGGCTCTGCTGTATATTACCAATACAGCCTTGCCCCTTGTCAAAATCAACGGGTGCTCAGAAAAAAACAAGCGAATAAAAATTAATTACTATAATTCATTAAAAATTAAAATATAGACATTAAAAATAATACTGTTTATACCTACTCGCCGGTTAGCGTAGTTGGTAGCGTTCGCGCCTAGCAATCCGGGGAATGCGGGTTCGATTTACCAATCTGTCGGATTTTAAAAATCTAAAAATGTAGGACTGGATGCCTATTGGGTTGAGGAATTGTCTGACAAACGAATCTCGTGAAAAATAATCTGTTAAGGCGCCTTCACATTGCGGCGATCCATATACTCCACTCGGAGTGGATATCTTCACGCTGTATATATCCATAGGCTCCACTGTAGGAGCGAACATGATGTAAAAGAAAAAACCTAATATTATAGTATGTACTGTAATAAGTGGTAGTAGTCCTAATGGCCGGAGCTGCGGATCCCAATTCAACAATGTCGTTAACGAATTTGAAAAATACAAAGATGCAGGACAGGAGACCAATGGTTTGAGTAAAATTGCCCGATAATCAATTCTCATAAAAAACGTCCAAGGCAATGCCACATTTGGGAGATAATATGCTGAATTTCTGGAATGAGTATAATCATTTTGTTACAATGGACTTGCATTGAATATCTTTACAGAACGATTAGAATCCTTCAAACATCCACATGGATAATTTGTTATTTGGGATCAATTGAATTATTTTAAAAGTTAGATTTTTGAACTCTTTGAATTGAAAAATAGTGTAATTAAATTAAAATAAATTTGTAACCACTGAAATATTTATCCATAAACCTTAATCTTTGGTCAAAATGTGCGAAGTAACAAATTTATTTGTTAATATAAATAAGTGATACTTTGTGTTTATTATTTTTATCTTTTTATTTTATCGTTCATTAGCGGCCCCATATTCAGTTATCTTATAATGGTGTGTAAATATAATAGTAATTACTAGTTAGTATGCTGTTTAAAAATCCAATGAATGGAAACGAACAACAGCAAATTGTACCTATGTTAAATTTGATGTTTATTCCGGGTGTTTAACTAAATAGAGATTTATTTCTATTTTTTCAGAACTGGGGACACAGTAAGCCAAACAAGGTAATACAAAACTGATTTAGTTTTCTTCCTTATTTTGGCAAAAGTGTTTTTTTATTGTTTATGAATGTGTTATTGTCAATATACATCATGCTAATTCACATCAATGCTGATTTATTGAAACAATATTTTTAAATAAAAAATAATCATGAACAAATGAACATTTAATGTATTAAGCTTGAATAATTCTATAGTAATATGTGAAAATTAGTAATTATGTCGGTTACAATTTTAAATCAATTCCACTGATGAATTAAAAAAAAAATCTAGTCAGGTTGTGTCTCAGTTAAATCTAACTAAATAAAAACTACATATTTAACTAATACGTTTGTAATGCAGTAGTTGAGTAGTGTAGTGTACTTACGTTAAAATGTTCTGTTGATAGCTATTTCGGTGTCGGTCAATAGTCACGACATAAAAAAACCTTAGGTAAGAATGGTTCAACAATTATTGTAGATTGAAACATTGATTTTTCATTCTGAATAATTTTGTCTCAATTTCCGTTCCAAACTCGAAGAATAATTAATTATTAAAAAAGATCATTACATGTTCGTTCTATTATGATTTTATATTTTTTGTCGTTGTTTATTTTATCCGAAACTGTAAAAAAGGGAAACTGTAATTAAAACTGTTAATACAATATTATAATACACTGTATTTTCAAGTAAAAAAAGTCGATACATTCGCTACACCACGGTTTACTCTAGTACACTGGTTGTGGAGACTAGACAGCTGAGAAAACAAGTAGACGAAATAATAATTTCGTATATTTTTTGTGTATAATGTTCATTTTGTACGTATAGCACTATATCTTGTTAGAATAGCCTTCAGGATATCGGCCAACAAAGCATAAAATATGTTTATTATTCCTGTGTTGATGTTACAGGCAGAATCATAATAATTTAAATATAAAACAAAGTTTGTTTACGCATGTAACATCCCCTTGTAGAGGTATGTTTTTAATCTTTTCGTAAATTAATATCGAATGTGTTGTTTGACTCGCTGTATCAGGTAGTTACAAACACGGGTGGTGTCTACGAAGGGAAAATTTGGGGAAAACCCACTTGTGAGCATTTGTTTTGGGAACACTCGATAATATTATATGTGTAGCTACTCGCTGCCTATATTATATACTGCCTTTTACTATATAAGCTGTTTTGTTTGTGTTCCGTACGCGTTTATTATAGACATGCTTATGAAACATGAGCAATTACAAATTAATTATTATTGTCAACTGTCTTATGGTGCTCCATAGAAATTCAATGTAACCTCAAAATTTAATTTTTGTGGGCTTTCACATAATTATGTTTAGGTCTGTTTGTCTGTTATTTATTTTATTTGGGGGAAAAAGTATTAGTCATTTTTGTTTATCTTACCAATTAAGTTTATTTTGTAGATAAATACATTAATTTAGCTGTGTTTTTATAATGCACGAAATGCAAAACCTTTATAAAAAAATGAAGTCATGTGAATGTTATCAAATTTGAGATATTGCTTAGGTTGATAATTATTTATAGTTACAATTAATTATCTACGTATCGGACTTTGTATATAATATTAACACTAAAACAAACCGAATCTAGTAAGTACACTATACGTATTGTAGCTAAAATAACTACTGAACTGTTTAAATTAATTATAAGTGTTTGTATAATCAAATGTAAATATTATACTGGGAGATAGAGCCGGTAATACTCTAAACTTTGATAATCAAACCCACACGTGCCAGTGTCAAGTATAAATTGTAAGTAAAAACTTGATATAAACCATTATAATAATGAACATCGTTTTGTTTCAGTATTAAACTTATAATTTGTGATATTACAACATGTATAAAGTAAATAAATAAATATTATATTTTTACGGTTTTATAAACTATGTTTCACGTAAAGAAAATAAATCTTTTTTCCCATTATTGATTGACCACTGATATACAATCATGTACTCGGATTTGGAAGATTCTTTTATCGTGACAGAGGCATACTGATCGACATTCAAGTCAGTTTTAGAAACACGTGTGTAGAGTTCTTAATTTATTAGAATATTTATGTTTATAAATTTGTTTTTTTATAATTACATCAACTATCGAATTTCAAAAATTGATCCATTCATGTAACATTTACGCCGATGATTAGCTATACCAAATTATTCGTGATAAGCAATGTTTGTCAAAGAAAACCGAAGCCGTTTAAATTCGTTGTGGTCCATGGCTATTGTAAAAGAGAATTAAATTCAATGAAAGCTAACTCGATTAACTTGGTTAGCATAGTTTTCCAGTAGCTCAATTTTTGGAGAGACAGCTACAATATATAAGTGTATATGTGTATTATAAAACCAAACATCCACATCTATAGAAACCCACGTACATCGCACTCTTCGGCACTAAATACGTAGCGAGTGAGCGAGACAGGGATTATACCTGTAGAAACAGTCAAATAACTTTGTGGGACTAAATACCTAACGGTAGAGCGAGACGGCGCTATGTAGAATGAACGCAGTGCAGACTCAGTGAACCTAAATACGAAACGAAAGAGAGAGACGGAGAGTTTAACTATAGAGAAAGCAGGAGCGAATTTAGACCTTGATAGACCCAAGACCAGAACGAGGAGGATGGGTCAAGTATGATTGGACAAACATCCTGCGAAAATTAGGATAGTGGACATTATAATTCTGACTGTGCCATTGTCTTCAGTCGCTTTTTTTCTGAAAGCAAAATTTTCGTTTCTCTTAAATGTTATTTCCTATTCGAGACTTAAAGAGTTTCTTGAAGTGTTTATATATATACATACTATACGTATTATTTCAACAAAGCTGGTCATTTTGTATGGATATTTAAACTCCGCAGAATGGCCATAGGCTCCGATAAGTAGATGCAATAAACGAAGTACAGAGTATCAGAGGAAATTTTTGACACTTCAGGGGATATTTGAGCTTCACTGGCAGTGGATCGATTAAATTTCCGTTAAATATTAACAAATAAAATGAGTTTTGGTTTTGAAAATAAACCTTGTCAAATCTTCATAACAGTTCAATAATTAAAATTAGGAGTAGTGTAGATTTGTCAATAGATAGTTCATTTATCTTCACCACATGTCATGTACGAAGTAGCAATTGATGCATGTATTTAATTTGTATTACAACAATATGTTTTTATAACAAAAATATCTAAAATCTGAACTCTGGTCACTACAATGCTATCACACATATGTCCATCTTAATGTATTTAGTTAAAATTTTACTCAGAAGTGTTCAATTTTATATTATTTCGAATTTAATACTCGTATAAATTAAATTCAAACTTATCCCTTCAGTTAAACTAACTAAATCAAGACAGCACCGCAGGCAATAATTTAATATGTTGTCTACGATGTCCTAGTGAAGTTTTTCTTTAGTGGCCATTATTTGTATGCGTACACTGACAAAATTCGTAAATATTTTGCAATCGAAACTAATCTTGAGCACGGAATCTATTCCCTCCAGACAACTTCAGCTTATTGAGTGTTTTAAAGGATTTTCATTATCGATCTTTTGATAAGGTTTGCCTGTAGTTAATGTGTTATTTAAAGTCGTATAAAATGAAGTTTTGGTTATTTTTGTGTATTATATATAACATAGTAATTATAATAGTTTTGTGTGTTGTCAAGAACGTGTAGGCTACCGCTCGGACATCGTTATTGTAACTTTTCGAAAAGTAAATATATAATACTATCGAATGCAAACGTCATACATTAATATCGTTGTTAATTTGATTGCCTGATTCATCTCTGGGGTAACAGAGGACGAATAGAAACTGAATACGCAATGGGTACGAGCGGGACGGACGACATTATCGGGCGTATCGAAATGAGAATATAGCGGCAACTGCTCGTGGAAAACCCGTAGCAGTTTTTTGGGTTACTTCTGCTTCACGTTGTTTGCACCATAGACTTCATTTCACATACGAAATCCAGTCAATCTTAATTACAGTCATACAATCAGAATAAATAGGATACGGATTAATCCACTGAAAATATACTAAGTATTAGATTGTATTGTGGAATTAGCGATAACTTCTAAGAAATTAAAGATGAAACATTCAAACGTGACACATTTAGGTGAACAACAATATATTCTACAATAATCAAGAATACGTTAAATAAATACAAAATTAATGTCTAGATTTTAATAACTTATGTCAATTTCTTTGTACTGGATACTTCTAGCGAATTGTTTATTTTGTCAATCTTAAATATCGTCGCCAATATTGCATGAACACGTTTTCTGATTTTTCATGTTGTCAAGTATTGTTTATTTTTTGCAATTTCTTATACCATAAGTACGTTTTTGCGTTAATAAAACATGTACAAATTATGTGTATATGCCAAAATGTTCCAAGATTGCAAAAATAAAACTTTACCAAACTTTAAACCAAAAAATCAAGATCCGTGTTTAGCATTATTACCCAAAAAAAAATCTTTGTTTTTAATTAATCATCTAGTAATGCATAAGGGATAATTTATTAACTGTCATTGCTTCATGTTTTCTCGCTTAGAAAACCTCATACTTTGAATAGATTCTGATAACTAGTGACTTTAATATGCAATTACATTATTTTTTATATAGAAAATTGCTCATAGTGTCTTAAATATTTGTCTTCCTTTGAAGACAACACCAAGTATTTCTAACTTATCGTTTCACTACCAAAATCCATGCATATATTGCTTCAAATTATTTTAATTAGACATTAATGTCCATATGATCACATCCCGATTTACACTAATTTTTATTTACAAAAAATATCTAATATTTGATCCCATCATACAATCATCGGCGATTTTTGTCACGTGTAATTAAATTTTGACCGTCGCAAGACTTGTGTCTCGCTTTATCGAATGAAATAGACGGAGACTAATATGATAAGTTACTTGTACTAAATCAAATACTTTATAATTTAAAAAATAGATATATAAATGAAATTCCACTGTAACTTTAACTCTTAAACCAGACCCGAAAAAGTCCAATACATTGGCAAGGACTTAGAAAAGCCCAAATGGCATTTTTTAAAAATGTTTTTTGGATTGCAGAACGACAAAAATATATAGCAATTACACTACGTTCATTTTAAAATAATGGAATCCCAGTACGGAATTGGATATTAGCTTGCCGCAGCTTAATTGGTAAAAATGAAGCTACTAACAAACTAAAATAAATCATGATTATGTTAGTTAAAAGTGAATTCAGTATAGAAAATGATGAAATATTTCATTGATATTTCATGTTAGTCGATATCTCTTAATAGGCCTCCATTAAAAATTATAATAACTCATCAAAAATGCATTTAAACTACTCGTGGTAACCTCGTTCACTTTCCCCGGGTATAATAGTGCTAATATCCCGGTAACCATCGTGGAACGTGGATGTCCATCGGGTTGAGCAATTGCCTGACAAACGATTCTCACGAAAAATAATCTGCCAAGACGGCTTCACATTACGGAGATCCATATACACCACTTTCGGAGTGCCTATCCTAACACTGTGTAAATTCATATGTTCCAATTTGGGCGCTAACATGGCACAAAAAAAATTGAAATAGAATATGGTCTGTCTTGCCTTATTGTTATGTGTTCTCTTTTGATATTTTTGTTATAATCATATTTGTGTCGTATCGTAAATGTATTGAAATTATAACTTATAATGTTACAACATGTTTAAAATAAATAACATTGTATATATCTGTCTCCCCGGTTAGCGTAGTTGGTCGCAATCCCTGGAATGCGGGTTCGATTCCCCATCTGTCGGATTTAAAAAATCTAAAAATGCAGAACTGGATGCCCATCGGCTTGAGCAATTGTTCTCTTTTTATATTTTTGTTGTAATCGTATTTATGTCGTGTTGTAAATGAATTAAACTTATAATTTGTATTGTTACAACATGTTTAAAATAAATAAATAACATTGTAAATATCTAATTGATATTTTTGACTGATGTTGCTCGATGGAAATTGATTTTAAATTCTAAATTATTTAAAATTGGTATGCTCACATGTCTGGTAGGTCCACATATGGAAGTTTACCAGTTTTAAATTAGTTAGAATTTGTATATATCTGTTATACTTCCTCTTGTTTGAAAACGTTTGCAAATTGAATATTACATTTTTTTTGAAATGCAGACTCGATTTTAATATTTTTATGTATGTTAGTAGAGTGACATTTCGATCAATGATCACGAAGTATGGGAAAGAATTGTGTTTTGTCCGATGTGAAATTAATCTCTCATACGGCGAAAGTAGTGCTGGAGCCGGCATTTATACTGTTCCATCAAAATCGATCTCATTAAATATTGAAACATTTGCCGCTGGAAATAAACCATGCGGTCGCTTAGGCCTCCCTCGTCCTACTCCGATACAGCTGGCCCCCACTCGCGCCAACCCCGGCACGTGAACCCGAGCCCCCATACCCCTGACAACCGCCGCCCCGATTCAGCCCCCACCCTTCTCATTTGCGACCCCTGCTCAGTGGCGGCGCGGCGCGGTGGAAATGCTGAAATTGATAAAACTTTCAACCCCCCCCCACGTCCAAAGTTGGGGACGACATTTACGAAGAGCTCTTACAGTATTTAGTTTAGGATGGTACGAATTTTATTCGATTCATTTATTATCTCCCAGAATTATCATATAGACAAAGTTGCATCCTGCATTAACACGGCAATATTTTTTACGAAGTATGTATACAATAGACCTCCGTAGTAGAAAAATTGCCGTGAATACAAGTCCAATTTAAATGTAAGATATAATTTTCTAATGGATTGAACGGTTCACCAACGATCGTTGGTTTTGATAAACCTGCAAGATAAATCTTGGCATTGCAAATATCCAAAAGCTTCACATGCGTGGTATCGAACGCAGACACCGCATATTGTTTGTAGATTGTTACTAAAAAAATGTAATACACGTTCGTTACGCCACGGTATACACTCGCGTTACGTTGGAAGAATTTATTTGAGTTGGATTTTTAAAGATTGTAGTAGAAAATTAATCGGATGTAATGCCGTTTCGACGACTTAGTATTAACCGTATAAGTATTTTATGATACACAGCATGTGTTTCATCTAGGAGTAAATTGTAGACTTCGTCGAGTATTAGTTAGTTTAGTTAATAGTTAATCTACATTGTGGACGAAGCACGTGTTAGTATTGGAAATATAATTATTTACTTATTTACCAACTAGAGGTTGACTTAGATAAATAGTAATAGAAAGAAATTCTTCCATAGTTGAATTGGACAAGAGTGAAGCTAAACTAAACCAACATCATATAAATATTTAAATTTTTTAAAACAATCATAGACATGTCTAGGCTTGATCATCCTTGTCACATTTGTGTTTCCAGTGGTGCGTGAAAGTGAATATGCACTCAAATATGTAGTAAGAAACTTCACACATCGGCCGTTGATGTATTAAATAATGTATAGAAATGACTTTGTAAGGAACTAGGAGATAAGAGAGCAGACGGGACAGCACCGTGTTATACTATATGTCATGTACCATCGCTGGAACTGGCCTGGACATGTACTATGGATGCCTCCGATGAACCTGGATTCTGCTTGTCTCTTTTTTCGACCTACCTGAAAGATCACAGGATGTATTCAGTGGAATTAAAGGAGGATGCGAGGCGGTAGTTGAAAGAGAATCATGGAGGCATCGTGTGATGTTCCGTATAGGGAGAAAATATTCCAAAGAGAGACATAAAGATGTGTACATTTCAACAAGTTTCCTTCAAATAAAATCAAATCTTATTCCTTTCCCATGCTCAATACTATTTATTTTGCATTTTTTCACGCGGATGTCTATCTCTTCATTCATTTCCTGTCCATAGATTAATAAAAAAACAAATTGTCGAGTCAATGCCATTGTCGATTACGACACTTAGTATTACTGTGTTCTTAAAATTACGTAAATCTGGTTCATTTACCTCCTAACTTGTCTATAAATCATTCATTGCCATAATGTCAACGATGATGACTGATGAAATTCTTTCTTTTTCTTCCTCTGTATTCCTAGTCTTGGCCTCTTACACCCCTATCATTCACCGGTTTCCCCCAGTTTCAGGACTTTCCTGTCTATGGATTATTAATAACCATCTGATTTCAATATTTGCTGATATCGCATGTGATTTTTTTTCTTCTTACCCGAAGGGTAAACACTGGTTTTCTTCACTAGTGTTCATTGATTCCTCTCACAATCTCCACTTTCCAGGTCTTTTTATCCTTATCCGATCTTCATATACATTTTAACTCAGATGTTATAATCCCCGCGATGGGTGAGAGCTTACCGATCGCATTACGATGACGGATGTTCGAATCCTATATATAGCTGCTTTGGTTTTCAAAAACATAAAAAATGCAGGACTGCATGTAATATAAGAAGATAAGAGATCGGACCATGCAGCTGGTTTTTACGACGTTGGATCTGGCCCGACCACATATCGCAGAGAGCGAACCATTCAATAGAGTGAATCTGACCTGTCTATTCTTCAAGCCGATCGGTTGTCGGCTAAAAGTTGAAGGCTACTAAATACTATCTATAGAATGTATTCGGCGGAGTTACGGGATATAGGCATGACCTGAGAGGATGCAATGATAATAACTGAAGGCAGCATGTGGTGTACACATACTTCACTTAGGGAGCATATATGAAAGAAGAAGCATTTGATATTATATGACAAACTATTCTCGTGAAAATAATTCTTTCAAGTCATGTTAGGTGGATCCTGTATGAGATAATTTTTTTAAGATCAGACATCTTCACACTGGAGAATAAGTTCCACCTTCTTTATAACACCTTAATGCTCTCAACAATCGTGTTTCACACATTTTTTTATTTTAATATTTTATAATGGAGAAGTCTAATAACGAATTAAATGTAAACCACCATATTCTTGTTTATTCATTTCTAAAACCAAGTGTCGGAATAGGTTGCTTTCCATTTCAAGTTTCTGTTTTAATACGGTTTGTTTCTATTATCTGGCATTACCGACATGGCACCATCAAGTTGGATGAGAAATTATTGTGAGTATCAGAATTAGCCAAGCAGTCAGTGTGTCTGACGTGGGACGTAGTTCGTTCCTTCCTACGCCTTTAATTTCTAGTACTGCCACTCGCGCCCTCATCCTCCACCGGGCGGGGGATATCATCCCCCTTACGCACCTCGTTCGTTTCGCGGCGGGGGTGTCGCTTCTTTCCTCTCCTTTCCCTTTCAAGCCCACGCCGAACTCGAATCCAAAACCCCCGCCTTCATTTTCATCTCCCGAAAAAGGCGTCCTAAATTCCACGTATCCGGAAAATTCGTCGCCGATCATTATAACTTGGTTGCCACAAAGGCGAATTTCATTGGTTTTAAAAAGTTTTCGGCGTCATACGGCGAGCGTGATGATCTCTTCATATAAATTACTTGACCAAATAAGTCCCCCTTCTTTCTCTCATTCTATTTCTTTTAACATTAACACACTGAAGTGCGTGGCAACCTAAGTCTAAGATGACCAAGCTGACTCTAACCAATTTATTACAAGCCACGGTGGTCTTGTTGCTAAGCTGTCTCAGTTTGGCCTTGTTAAACAGCCAACATATCCTCGTGGCCGTCCAGAACCCGATGCTAACCACATTCTGTGGGAATCCGACTTGTCACAAGAGCGAATTTCATTGCTTTTCAAAAAAAATCGGCGTTATACGGCGAGCGTGATGATCTCTTCACATAATTTGCTTGACCAAATAAGTCTCAATTTTTTTTTCAATTAGCTTTTTTTATCATTCTATTTCTTTTAACTTCAGCACACGTGGCAACCTTAGTCTTGGGTAATTTATATTTACTCCCGGGACATTCCTGTCAAACAAAGTAGATCGCTTCTCAAAGTCAGAGCTCCGGGATGCGCCTGATTAAGACCAGATGTAAGGATGGGGGATTGTGTGCACCATCATTATAACTTTAATAATTTACCAAAAGATTAACCAACACTCTACAGTCTTTAAAATCTTACGATTCGTATAGAGATCACTCATGCGATGTGCTTTAACAATTACAAACCTGTACGTAGACATTGAAAAACTAACTCGATAATTTGGTCTACTGGAGTAAATGAAAGTGACTATGCTATATGACGAGGCTTCTCATCTTAAGGAATTGGTGTGAAGTGTTATAGAGAAAACTCTCCATCACCACAAACAAGCTGTAACCTTCAGATTATAATCTTCATATGAATCTACGTCCACTTCTATGTTTCCCAATAGCTCGGCATTAGTGGCCTTCGTAGATATTAGCTAGGATTATTGTCTGTGGGCTGCTTGGCCTTGATGGAATGTTCTTTTAAATGTTAACTCATTTACTTCTACGTTGTACTCCCATATAATTTATAAATATTAACATCAGTTTCGTCAGCTATCTTTTTTAAAACTGGTAGCAGTATTGCTAAAGCAGCCCCATTTAAAAGAACATATCTTTATGGCGGTTCCATGACATTTGCTCACATGACATTTGCTCACATGACAATTGCTCACATG
>JAGVSQ010004705.1:0-18880 GCA_022683975.1 Rhyacophila evoluta | reverse complement strand
CCAGAGCGGCAGAGTTATCAATAAGACCACGCATAAGTCGAAAAAAATGCGTCGCATATGTATGCAGTATAACTGAATTGTTTCTTGGATAAACATATTACATATATTGTGGGTCGACTCGATTTTTTAATCCAACATATTTAAAAATACAGTAATGGGTAAACACCTTATTGAGCTGATTGAAGTAAATAATAAATAACATATAAAAGGTGTAACTGTCTTTATTCGTACTTGTTCTATTTTCAGTAATTCTGTGAGCATTGTCTCCAAATCTATCATCTTGCATTTGACACAAAACCAAAATTTATCATTTTAAATAAATATACTCTTGTTATTTAAATTAGAAATGGTAACTGCATCGTAACACCTTCATCTTTTAGGAGGTGAAAATTTAGAGATATTGGATCTGATTATTAAATGTGATTAAAAACTATACGTTCGTAAATCAAATACATATATCAAGTGTACCAAGTGCAAGTGTGTGTCTATAAATCTCATGCTTTGAATGGATATAATACTGTGGAGAAAATATGTCTTCTGCGCAAAACTATCGTAAGTAACCAATACCACAGTTACCAGAGCCTGAGTGGAAATATACGTGAAATTAAAAAATATATTTATACTCAGATTTTAAGCTCGACATTGATTTGAGTGGTAAAACTGAAAGGAGCTGATTTGTCATGTATTCGAAAGAAAATATGAAAGTGAAAAAATCTGTGTGGTATAATTATTAAAGTACACATTTGAATGGATTGTTCGTTTATATTATATTTCTACAAAAGGCAGTCTTCGCCAGTCGCAAGGATATACGCACAATCATACGTCATTATACGAAAAGGTTTTCAGATACTGGCATACAGCGATCCGGCACCTACCGCTAATCCAGCGGACGAAAACAGCCCAAAGCCTTATCTCGGCCATGGCCCACCCCCAATCCGCCCCGCCCGAGAGTAAACCGCAGATGAGACGTGCTTGAAATTGCCTTTCAAGAATTTACCGTCCTGGACGCGAGATAATATTTTAATGCGCCATTGTGCGTACTTCGAGGCACCGCGGGCTTTGTGCAATGGACTGATTTGTTCCGAACTTTAATTTTACGTCGTTCTGTAAAAATAAATTCTGCCCACAGTGCCAGTCAATTTCCCATTTAATTGTCCGTAACTAAAAGAAGCCGGAGAATAAAAAAAGATGTCCGAGATTTTACATCAAGAAAGTAAACCAGGCGAAATCGATCCGTTCCTGATACGTGCCTCTACTAATTTGATACAATTATTAAATATATATATAATGCACGTGGTCGTTTCGCAGCTCATGGGGACTCGAGTTAAATATTTATTATTTGAATTTGTGCAATCATTACTATTATATTCATATTTCTATCGACCGTGGAGTGTCAAGTATAATATAGAATTACCTCGGCCCTAGACCTTATCCTGGAACTTATCTGCGCAAACTTCTCAATAATATTAGAGAGAATGTGGCAAACCTAAAACGATTCCAAAATTATTTTGAACCTACTATCGCTCCCTCGAAAGCTTCAGCGCACCGCCCACTACTTTGGGAACTTATACATTGTTTGAATTATATTTAAGACCATTAACGGCTAAATTTTATAAATGTTGTGAAAATACGGTATAATGTTTTGGTCCTGAAGTCTGATGGTGTAGGAACAAATAGCAAAAACCGTACGATTCCTGCAACGCCTCGAACGTGATTAAAAAAAATCACTGGAAAAATCAATGCTTCGAAAGCTCGATCCGTCGCGATAAACTCCCTCTTTACTCTCGGAGTTAATTAAAAAAGGGCGGTAACTCAGACCGATTGCCGCGTATAAGCAAGAGGACTGAGAAGGGCGAAGCACCCGCGGGATTCGAACTCGGATACACACGAGCCAAACTACTTTGGCTTGCCACACAATAGATGGGCACAAAAGCTCTGAGAAAACGTGAGAAAAGAACAAGAGAGATTTTTTTGCGCGTGGTTTGTATTAGAGCCTTCTGTGTAATGAAAGTAGTTAGTAACATAATTAATTGCTGTAACAAACTATTCGAAAGAGAAATATATGTAATGGTTTAAATTAATAGTTAATTAAAATTCAAAGTGCAATACGTTATCTTTGTCTCAAACAATATTGTAAATGAAAACTAATTTTCATCTTCTACGTCACGATCTTTTGAAATATAAACACCACCAATACCTTACGAAAACTATATGTTGAAAATTTTGCAAGTATTCAAAAAATAAGGCGCCAAAGCTTCAGCAAAAAACTATATTGAATAAACCGAGCATAAGTGTGAATGGTCGTGAGTTTCAGATACCTAGGGGTACATATTACGGGAGATGACAAAATGAGCTCGCCATTCAAATAGGAATTGATAAAGCAACCTTTAATTATATGTGAAATGTCTGCGACTCCAAGCTGTCCAAGTTGAAAAATGCATTATGTCAGTGTTGCTTTACGGTTGTGAAACGTGTCATCCAAAAATACCCAAAACAGCCGTATTCTGAGCTTTGAGAAAAGGTCCCTGCGGCGGATTCTTGACATACGGTGGTATGACTTTGTTCGAAATGAAAAGATGACAAAGATTGACAAAGTGATGCTGCGACGCTGGACCTGGCTCCACCACATATTGCGGATGCCTCAAAAGAGTCTGAATCTACCAATTCTTTAATCCGACCGGTTGCCGGCGTCCCGGAAGGCCGCTAAATACTATCTACAGAATATATTCGGCGGAGTTGCGGGATGCAGGTTTTACCTGGGAGTACGCAGGAATACTGGCGGGTGACTGGGATTCTTGGAAGCAGCACGTGGTGTTCATATGCTTCGCTCAAAGAGCGGATATGAAAAAAGAATGAGAAGTGTGAATATTGTTACCGTTTGAGTGACCTTACTTCAGTCGAAACGTTGTATATTTTCAGGGTACGAATAATGATTTGTTTGGAAGATTATGAATGTAAGATAATATTCTATAAATAATACGTCTCTTATATTTTATAAAAGGTAAACTAGGCTGGGTGACTATTTTAAGATAGTAAATATATTCATATCAGGATGGGATCACAAACCGATTGCGGTGCCCAAAATAATAGTCGCAAGGGTGTTCCCAAATTGTGAGTTACCGCAGGTCCTGGTTCGGTGTCGCATTAAGACCCTATCTCGGCTAATTTTACAACCCGTTTTGCGGCGACACACAAAAAGCGAACCTCCGACCGGAAAGATAAGACCTCGGCTGTCGGTGGGGAAAATTCAATTCCACCCTGGGGTCGAATCGCATCATACGGTCCGAAGGTTTTGCCGCGTTTGATGGAAACAAATGTGACATGAAATTGAATATACACGAGGCGAGTATGATTTTATGAGTTTATTTCTCCGTACATGAATTTCTAGAGGACAATAATAAAATATTTACCGTGATAATATTTTTTCTCTCACAACTGTATTCTCACGAATTTATTGCAAGCCTAGAGAGTAATAGCTTTAGGTATATAATCATCAAACAAAACGTCTAGTAACATTTTGATATATAGCCTTAATTAATTAAGTATGAACCCAATGTTAAACTCTTAAATACACCCGATTAAACGATACAGCCAAATATATATGAAATGTTCTTTTTGTCTGGGCGCTTCACGCCAAGCTTAAATACTGATACAGTATTTCTTGATTAATTCTAAATTTGAGAGAGGTGCAATTTATATTGGTACACCCCCAGTTTTAAAATACCACATTAAACTAAAATATCGTTGTGAATTTTAAGATTATCATTATTTATGTGTCATGCTAAACTTCTGAACTCGATGAATACGCATTAACCCCTAGAAGGTTAAAATCTTGCAAAAGTTTGCGTATCACTTGCATAAACCGCTGAAAATTTAATCAATTATTATTTTTCAACTAATTAAAATTGACCTAAAGATTATCTAAGCTACATTTTCTACTACCTCATATATTCATATTGTTTTTTATTGTATGATGCAAGTAGAAAAAATTACCTAATAAGTACTTAAGTCAACTTAATATTATTACAATGGATATACACATAACGTATTTCGTCGCCAATATTGCAGGAAAACCTAACTCGATATGTTGGTTTAAGTCACCTTGTGACCTATAGTTTTCTTTATAGTAATTAATCTCTAGTATCATTGGCATATTTGAGCATTAACAAATATATGTATATGACGTGTACAAATTATTTGTTAAGAGATCGCAAAAAAATAAAGACATATTTTACAGAGTGGCTTAAGCCAAAAAAACAAGTTACGTGTTCCTGCAGTATTGGCGAAGATATGTAATATTATGCATAATGTAGAGGAGTATTATTGATGACATCCATCACAAGGACAGACGTTACATAGAGAAGAGCGTATTCTCAACTGGCCCGGTAAAATAACAGTGAGACGCCTCAATATACCCACACAACTTCAGTATAATATATGAATACAATAAAGTAAGCATTGTCACATATAATATTTACTATACGAAAAAGAGAAGCGAAGCGAATGGTATGAGAGGCTCCATTATTAATCATAGTGTGACAGAAGTGTACATATATGTGTGTGTGAAGACGCCCTTACCGTTTATACTCATGATATTATTTTCTGTTTTTTAAGATTTGTATCATATTTTTTACTAAATCTTACTGCCCGGTAATGGAAAGTGAGTGACGATTTTTTATTTTATTTCTCTGAATATACCAATTGCAAGGACTTTGTAGTATATTTATTTTTCATAAAAACCCTTATGATTTCAATGTAGTCATCACGAAATAAAAATATTGGTCAATATCAACAGACGTAATTATTTCGTATTGAATCTAGGACCGGCATGTATCCATCACTCATATGAATGATGTCATTACATCTCAGAGGGGAAGAGAGAGAGCATTTAAAACTGTTAAATTATTTGGCTTCTAACACTCAGAACCCAGCATCACACTAGTGCGGAAATTAGCGCCATTGTCTGGTAGCCGGTCGCGTATTATTACGTTTTTAGGTATTGCTCGACTAATCGCTTTCTGCTTGCATGAAATTCTCCACTTTTATTTCTTAGTTATAATACTCGTTCGGTTCGATTTATGGCCAAGATGTTTTTGTGCTGATATCTCTTTACATTTATGGTTTAAAATAAGTGTTAGCGTACAATGCGTATTATACGCGAACACGAGAAAATGTTACACAGCTTGAAAATTCTTAGATGGTTTAAATTAAGCTACATGTGGTTCATAATTAATTGATACAGGTCTACTTGACATGTTTATTGATGTTTGGATTGTGGGTATCAAATCTTCAATTAATTTTAGTTCGTCATATATGGACTCGACACAAATCTGAATGATAAGCTACATATTTACTTATAAAAGCAGGGTTTCTTAATTTTTATACAAAAAACTATTTGCTTGCATTTTTTTATATGAGAGAATTATCTCGAATGAAGAAAAAAATATGATTTTTTTTAGATTCGCACGCGAGAAATGTGCGGTTTATGTGTACATTTTACGGTAAATCGTCGGTGGTTAGTGTTAATACATGACTAAATGATTTTTATAGCGAATCAAAATAATTGATCTAACAGATTTTGCATAGTTCGAATTTAAAACACATTTTTCACTACACACTCAGGAGCCAGAATCGTAGCTTTTGGGAGAGTAAGGCAACAGTTAAAAGATAAATAAAAATGTTTAATAATTCATACGAATTAAATACAAATAAAGCATGCACGCTTTGAGCAAATAAATACGGTCGAGTTGAATAGAGAACGAAGAATAGAATCTTGTTATTATAAAAGAAATCTTTCCAGTGTAATTCTGGGGCTGCGGCGGTCGAATCTGAAGTTTTAATAACAAACAAGACCCCCCTAAGGGTTGCGCCCCGAAGGACGTCTGGGCGAATGAATAAATCGACACGCGGACCCGCCAGAGTATTACTGAAAAAGTGATTTTTTTCAGTCCTCCCTGAAATATCTCACACAAAGCCGCCACTGGCGATGCGGCATATTATTTTTTACGTTATATATGCTTGCGGAGAATACAAATACCACCTGTGGAGACTGTTTTTAGATTAAAAAAACTCCTAAATATAATTGGGATAAACTGCGTAGACATTTGAAATAATTCATCCAAGAGTAAGTGGATTTTTAAAAGTTTTTTCAGGTATCTTAACTTATGGTTACACTAGATCTACTTTACATTATATGAATGGCGAAAATAGTTTCGTACAATCAATTAATCAAAAGAAGAAAATTTAGTTCGGAAATAAATAGAAAAGGCTACAGTTCGAGTTTTTAGATTTTTCCAAAACTAACCCTAATTACATGCCTCAGGATATCTATTATATTTATGAATTTATTATACCATTTCCTCCTTGAAAGTGGACCATATTGATCTATACAGTGTGAATATCCACTTTTGAAAGTGGAGTATGTGGATCTCCGCAATGTGAAAAAAATATCTTCACATATTATTTTTACGAGAATCGTTTTTCAGACAATTGCACAACTCAATGAGCATCCAGTTCTAGATTTTTGGATTTTTTGAAAATCGGACAGATATGAGAATCGAGCCCGCATTTCCCGATTTGTAAGGCGTACACGCTAATCTTATATTATTGTATATACTCCTGACATAACATAGATTTCTACGGAAACAATGATTCTTTATCGGTTTATCAATCTAGCACAGTTCTAACATAATAAGAAGTAAAGATAGTATAAAAGCAACAGCAGTTTAAAATATTTGAGCAAATAATGAATTTGAGATGTTGATATCCTGATTGGCTGATAATCGAAATTGACAGGCACACGTAGAAGCATGTATACTAACGACGATTTGACAGTTACTATTTTTGAGAGTAATTATCAAATATACATTTAAATGATAAATATTTTTGACTGATGGCGCTTGATGGAAATTGATTTTAAATTCTAAATTATTTAAATCTGGTAAACACATATGGAAGTGTACCAGTTTTAAATAATTTAGAATTTAAATATACATTCAAAAAATTTGTCTATTTAAGCAACTGAAAATATTCGACCAGGGATTAGTCGAATTGTTAGTCTCTGATGCATACTTATTCTTACATAATATATTAAATTAGTTTATGAATACCATAAGGATAATGATTTTTTTATAAAACCAATTGAATTATAAAAGAAATCAAGAGACATAACATATTTTGTATTTATAATGGAATTAATATAAACCATTTCGGCACAGCTGATTTTCGAAGGGAATTAATAAAATTGCTTTCTATCAAAAGATTCGATCAAAATAAACACTTAAAGCAGGGATCAAAAATGATTGATCAATTTTTTATCTAAAACGTAAAAAAATAAGTTAAATTGAAATGAAAATTTACGCGCATTGAAAATAACAGCGTGAAAGCAAAAGAAATTGTCTTTGACAGTGTTTATTATAAAAGCGCGAAGAAAAAGGTCGCGATGAATATTTTTAAAAGATGACAAAAAGAAAATCTCATATCTGAGAAATAGCGTTTAAGTTTGAATATTTTTATGAAAATCATTTTATTAAACGAAAGGATATTATAACGAAGTTGTACTCCAGGCCTGGTCAAATACTTCAGAAATATCGTATTAATAGTTTAAATACCCGTATACATCTTAAAATATGTTTTTTTGACTGACATAATTTTTAACCAGCCTTAACGACACAGTATAAAATACAAATTCAAATCAAGGCCAATAAATGTATTTCGATTAATTGAACTACAACTTTTCGTAGTGAACAAAAAGTAATAGCAAATCTCTTTTCAAGTTCAATTCAGTTTAAGCTCGATTTATTTTTATTGATAAAAAAAAATATACCATCCATAACCGTTCTATTTTACTTTCGGTACATCGTCGCCAATATTGCAGAGACACGTTTCGTGATTTTTTGGTTTAAGTCACTTTGTAAAGTATAGTTATATTTTTTGAAATGTCTTGTATTATTCGCACATTTTGCATTAACAAATCATTTTACAGTACAGAATGAAATTAAAAATACATAAATTTAAGTAGCACATTTTTAAAAATAAAATAATTACATGATATGGACATCATAAAAATCTATCCAAATTTTATATATAACGTATATTCTAAATAATAATTTTTCTATCTCGGGCTGGCTACATTAAAATATTCACTCACACAGTGTTTAGTAAGGGAATAAATAAAATAAAAATGATTTATTGTAGGTACTAATAACATATCATACAATGTTTCATGGTTTCTCTAGTTTTCTATGTAAAACCAGAAAATATGGAACACAAGACAAAAAGTATATATTTTTCCTACACTCATATGTGAGATACACAATATCCGCATTCAGCTTTTGGAAAGTATAGTTTTCGTAATCCTCACTCTCATAAAAAAGAAGCTTGTACAAACATGTTTTGGGTTAATAAAAGCTTAGTGTAGTTTGTATAGAGTAGCTCGTTGCTACACGCGACGAGATGAGCTTTTTACAAGATATCCGAAAAAATCTCGTTAAGGCTAATGCTCCTAGGGAAAATCTAAAGTGAATACAGCCTTTATGCATGGACAAGAAATGACACTGTGTACATATTGAGCGAATAGAAAATCACGGGTTAAAAGCAATTTATGCAGAAAAAACCTGATATTTTTGTGAAAGCTAAACATTACATCACAGGAAATATCAATACATATTTATACTGAAAATTGTAAAATAAATATTGACAAAGGGAGCTTAAAATTACATTATCAATGGCATTGATTATATATATATATACATACATATTATAGTTGGCCACTGATACTTTAAAAATATCTCATATTATGCTACTAAACTATAATTTTAGAAATACTAACTAGTATTTCTGTATTATTATATTTAAGTATACGATTTAAATCATATTTTATATTTTCAAATCTAAATAAATATTACTTCGTATTTACTAAACAATCCAAGAATGCTTATGTAATAGGCGTTTAGTTTGACTTGTCAACTTTACCATAAACAGTCCACTGACAGACTTAGTATATAATAAATACTACAACACTTTTTGAGGCCATACCGAAATAACAGCCATTTGTAAAAAATATATAAAACTTACCCGAAGTATTTTATGGATACTTTAAAAATCACAAATATACCTGAATGGTGTTGTTTTGTTTGTTATAATAGGGTGTTTTATAAATATGTATTTTTTATACCATGTTTGCTCCCAAAGTGGAGCATTTGGATCTATCTACACCGTGTGAAGATAGCTACTCCAAAAGTATATAAATTATAAATAAAGAGTATAAATTTTCGCATCGTGATGTATTTGCATTTTTCACAATAATCGTATGTCAGACAATTGCTCAGCCCAATGGGCATCCAAGCCCTTCATTTTTAATGTTTTTTGAATCCAACATGGGGAATCGAACTCACATACCCCGGATTGCTAGGCACGCACGCTACCAGCTACGCTAACCGGGGAGATAAGCCACAACAAACAAAAAAGATTTACATAGATGTGCACGTAAATTTTACATTTATTTTCTTAAAGCACCTTCGTTGTTCCAATTGCTTTCTATTTGGTATCTTCTGACTCAATTATTATCCAATACGGGTCGGGCCGGTTAGTTGTAAAAACGTGAAATTATCGTCGCTATCGATTGCCGAAATTTGCCGAAGGACAAAAAGACGACAGGAGTCGATTCATTGATATCTCCTTGGGCCGTTCAGTTCGGACACACCGGAGGAATGCTGAAGTAGATATCAATCGCTGTATATATCATACGACAAAAACTGAGGATTTCCAACGCGTGTTAGGACCAGCGATGGGACTCCACGGGTCTCTGATTATATATTTTACGGTGGCTTGTAGTTCTTATTTATTTTTATTTAACTGACATTCCCGTCCATAGATTATTAACTCCTTCGCCAAGAGATATAAAAACTGAATTAAATGAAGTCATATATTGCATTTTATTTCAGAATGACAGCATATATTGGTTTATTATTTTTCGATTTTAATTCTTATAAACTTGCATACTAATACCGGTATTAAAATTAGGGTAAATTAGTTGAAAATTAGGGTAGTATCAAGTAGATTCATGTTAATTAATTAATTAATATTTTCGACTAAGAGTGCTTGATGAAAATTGATTTTAAATAATTTAGAATTTAGATTGATGTTAGGTTTAAGCTCGTACAGTGACGTTAAGAGTAGGTGAGATACATTATGCGGATGCATTTGTAGAGTCCATCTTTCTTCAATCGGCAAGATTCCAGGGTTTTATGTATATATAATATCTACAGGATGTAAGTCAAAATTTATGGTAGTTAGTTCAGTGATGCTGGCATGATTTGGTAAAATGCAAAGTAAACGGTTAGGTTAGGTTAGCAAGAAAGACATATGGTTAAAGAGGGTTGATTTTTGGCAGTCTATTTGTATAGACCATTAAAAAC
The DNA here is from genome assembly GCA_022683975.1 of Rhyacophila evoluta. Lineage (NCBI taxonomy): Eukaryota > Metazoa > Arthropoda > Insecta > Trichoptera > Rhyacophilidae > Rhyacophila > Rhyacophila evoluta. Next base: position 8,462 of record JAGVSQ010004705.1, on the reverse strand, counting down.
TTGAACGAAATCCGGAGTTTGAATGTTAGTTAATACGGATATGGATATTTAAAAACATTTAAAGTGTGTTCCAGTTTACAATATTGTGTTGAAAATATGTATAAAGTTTCACAGTTTATATTTAGTACCGACTTAAGCTAAATCGAAAGCTAAGGGCACTATTATTGAAATCCGACGATCCAATTTTTACAAAATTCACACACGTAAAGAACTTACTGCATCGTCGTCTCGCTTATCCGCATAGCTGATATCAAGTCGGTACACAGTCTTGAAATGCAGTTTCGCATTCCGTTGCACAGAAATGTGCTTTGTAAACGAATGTGCGACTAGAATATTGACAATGCAATATAAGAAGCAAACACAAAAAAAACTACACAAACATTTTGAATTTCTCACCAAGAAATACCATCTGTCTTACGATAAAAATGTAATTTAAAATAGCTTTGAAATAAAAAAAAAACCTAGAATTAATGATCATAATTATAGCAATAGTTAGTAAGCAAATCGTAAAGAATGAATACGTTAATAGTGTACCTGAGAACTTCTGAGTGGGGCTAATATGGAAGGTTATAGACAAAAACATATTTAATATATCGAAAATTAATTACAAAATTATTCATTTTAGGTGAAAATTTGATTACTTTTATAATTGTTGTTTTTTTACGTACATTGCTAATCATACGATAGATATAAAACAAATTAAATATTGTAATATTATATGATGAAGTCAATTATGGTTGGCAAGAGCTGTCTAAAGTAGTTAGTAGAAATGGCCTCAACTCATAAACCAGGCAAATCATTCACGTTGGCTTACTTAGCAAACGATCATGCGGTTTTTTCAAGGCATGTATTATATTTTCCCAATTATTATATAATCGAATATGTTTTAATTTGTAATATTTTATAAAATCGATTAAATGGAGCGTGGACTTTTGTGGAGTTAAATAGTATGCATAAAATATTTTTAATGTAATAAAAACTTATTAATCACACTGTATTTTTATCTAACATGTATCAGAAAAAGTAGTGTTCTTATAAATAGCCTACTCACACTTATTCTTATTAAAATATCTTCTATCTAAAGTCGCTGATCAAATTTAAAGCGAGTCTACATACTCACTCTCGGTCTTAAATGGCAACTTTTTATACTGTTAGAATTCTTGCTGAGTTTACATATTTTTCTAACTTCTGCATCTACTGCTTTCGCTGTGTTTTTTTTGATGATGGGCTATAAATCTTATAACACCTAAATATAGAGCTTTTATAAAATATATACAATAGCAAACTGTGACCAGCCCCCAAAAACCAACATGAAAAATATGTTTCGCATTAAAAACTGCCTTTTCTCTTGTTCCGTTTCATTAAAATAAAGCTTGTCTTGATAAACGTGAAACACTTATTTTAACTTACCGAAAAAATAGGAAAAAAAAACGAAAAGCCAACGATAAAAACGCAAAGATTATATTTATTTTTTAGCAAAAATTTAAATAATGATGTTAAATAAAAATTGCGGGCGTAAGTATTCGGGCCCATTTCGCTGGATAAAGTATTCAAAAAGAAAAATATAAACGGGTCTTCGCTTTTCAGATTGAAGTTAACGAGATTGAGAAAAAGTAAGAGTGCGAAAGAGCGAACGAGAGATATGCCACCTCGCTTTTTCCTTTGCGAAAAAAATATCCTAATTTTATAACTAAAACTGGCAAGTACAGAGTGTTAAAAATTGGCTATATTTCAACATTAGTACGCAAGTTTGTTTTAACCACGTACGGTGATTACAAAACTTTCTTATAGTAACAATATAATGCCTTCCATTCATTAATTACTTGTTAAGGCGACAGGTTGTCAAGAATATAAGAATCAGTAAATATCCTGATAATTTTGCTTATTTGGTAATATCATATTTTTATACAATAAAATGATCAACACGTACATTTATACAAGTATGTATATTATCAGTATTGTTTCATAACCGTCAGGCAGGCGTTCACAGTACGGTAGCCCTTCATAGCATATATGCACATTTTTCAGTGTATACTTCCGCTACACAGATTAGATCTTTGCAACTGCCGCAATACACCGCATACGTTTTAAAATAATTGCTGTTATTTTACTCCATCGTATCGCCAGACGCAATTGTCAGTTTCTTTATTTCGACATTTACTAGGATTTTCTTGAAAACACCGATTTTGAAGCCGTCGTAGAAATAAAGAAATGACGTCGGCATGCTGAATTTACGGACACACCGATTTCTTATGTTTTAGATGAGATGAAAACTATGATTGTTTTGAAGAAATCAGTAGAATTTCAATAAAAATATACACAAAGACGTCTGAACAAATCATCTTAAAAAAACCTTAAAAGTAAGGAATCAAGATTTTATAAGAATCTTAATAAAAAAGTAGGAAAATTTTAACAGCACTGCTAAAACTTTTAGAACCACATATTATTACACAAATTAAGTGTCGTGGTTCCAGCTAACTGATTGAGTTATAAACGGACAGTTAAATAACTCGTAATTAAAAAAAGCCGATTGATTAAACCATTATAAAAATAAAATATATATTACGATTTAAGCTAATATCTGATGGATAATGCCGATATGTTATATGCCGTTATGAGAAAAACGGCATTGAAAATATTGTAAAACTTTCAGTACATATCTAAAAAAATAATAACGTACAAAAGAGAGAAGAAAATGTAGCACTTTTCGCATTTTTCTTCAAATGTTATTTTTCTCTCACACTACCCTCCTATTTAGAAGACCAATATGTATACTATTTATTTAAGCTTTAAACATCAAGAATTGATGTTAATATATATTTACCATGAAGGTGGAGCATATATATCAACAGATTCGTTAGTGGAGTGTATAGATTCTCGCAACGTAAATAGGTCTTGACAGATTATTTTCCACCTGAATTGATTAGCAGACAATTGATCAAGCCGGTGGGCATTTAGTTTTTCATTTAAAAAAAAACAGCAGATGTAGGAAACGAACGCACACTCTCAAAATGCGAGACGCGCACGCTAACATCTTGGCTAATAGGGAGACGTTATGTATATATTAAAGATTGAGTATTTCATCGTAACGTTTGCTCGATTACCGTGATATTTTGATGAAAAATAATATTTCGAAGCGACTAAATGATTGGTGATCGGCAAATTTTGACTGACGCGGATTTCTTTTAAGCGAGACATTTAACGACGACGCGCGAAAGAAAGAAAATAGGCGAAGAATTCGTTTTCATATTTGAATAAGAAAAATGCGAATTGAATTATATATTTCAGGTGTTTGCGAATTCTATCAGCAATGTCGATAAATAGGATTTTATTTATAAAGCCCCAAAGACAATAACAAGCGCAGAATTATTTCGTTTATTTTCTATTATTTATAAAATAGTTGACATTAATGTTATATGTCACAAACATATAATACACATGCGTACGCAAAACCACGAGTTATTTTTAATGTGTATCAACATTTATGCAAATATTTTTTCCAAGTGTTGAAATACTACAAATTATCAGTTCAATACATTCACAACACGAAGTAAATATGATAATTACAGAAATATTGATATGGGTATATTATGTCAATTTACAATACTTAATTGCTAAAAATGATGACAATTCATGCGCAGGTGAAAGGAAGTCTTAATAAACTGCTCTCTGAATATTTTCAATTGAACTTTGAATAGCACTTCACGTTTGTTGTGCCACGGCATCCTATACCAGTGTATATTTTTTTTAATCCGACAGATATGGGAATCAAATCCGCATTTCCCTGACTGCAAGGCGTGCACGCTAACCTATCTGTTACAGGGGAGAATAGTGGTCGATAGTTTAAGTATATTTTTGAATTGTATGATATACTTAAAGTGGCCCCCATATAGGATGGAATGTTACACTAATTAAAACTGAGATGCTTCACTTGTGCTGTATCCCATTTCTACGTCTTCTTGCCACCTTTTAGGCAGTATTATTGGATACTAAGGAGCCTAATAAATTGTTAGTACGTACCCGGCACCCAGGTGTCACTTCAATATTCATAAGAAATGGTTTTACCGTCGAGCTTACTCCTTAGATTTTAGTTTTTAAAATATTCACGCAACGCCCGCATCAACATTGGATGGAAGAAAAGAACGAGCGCGTATAAAAAACAGAGCATCTTAAAGATTTGAAGCCAGTTTTGCACTCAATGTCAAACAAAGTATATGAAAGACATGTCTCAATTGCCTATCGCACAGCGGGTATCTTTTGTATAAATATGGCGGGAAAGTTTTCTCATCATCTCACAGATTTTGTGGCCGGGTAATTCCCGATAGAATATATAATATTATGATAAAGTGTCAGAGGTTTAGACGTATCGCCCGAGAGCCTGCTCTGTTAACAAAGTTTGTAAGACTTTATCATTTCTCATTTCGCTCGATTTGAAGACTGCTGTCAAACAATAAAATCACTACCACGAAAGATTCGTTACCTTTATTGACGATTTTTTAAATTCAGGGATGATAAGAGACAATACTATTTATCAGAGCGTATATTCAGCGGGGTTATATGATGATGATAAGGATTAGAAAATGCTACTAAGAACTATCGCAACTAAATTTTCCGTTTAATAGGTATATTGTGTTTTAAATTTCAACATTTTTTCCGTATTTAATTACTCTATTATATGATTGCAAAAGACGTGAAGTAAATTGAGGGAAGCTTTCTATATGACACGTGCGAAATTCATGTTGCTGCAGGAATCCATTGAGTTATTATATTGACATTTAAATAACTTGTAATTTCAAAAAAACCTATTGATTTAATTACTACAAAAATAAAATATGTATTACGGTTTAAACCATGAAATAATGAAAAATGCCGATTTGTCATAAGCTGTTATGAGAAAAACGGCATTGAAAATATTGTAAAACTTTTAGCTGATATCCGCAAAATAATAACATACAAAAGAGAGAAGAAACTTCTCATTTTTCTCTCACACTACTCTTTATTTTAGAAGAGCAATATTTATCCAAGGTGGATCATATGGATCAACGTAGTGTGAAGATTTCCGAATCGGAAATAGAGTTTATCGATTCTCGCAAGATGTTGACAGATTATTTTATACATATGTGGCGTATATAAATTAAATACATTTAGCCGGTTATATAAACTAATTGCGTCTTAGCCATATTACATAGATCCAGTGTGAATTTAGTTAATCATCAATATAGAATGTCACAAACATTCTAAGCAATAAATAAACGTTATTATAAACCAATGAAAGCGCAGCATACGCAATATTACCAACCTTCTAATAACTATTACGAAGCGACGCACGGCCGAGCTCTTTTTCTTTCTTCTCACTTCGAATCAACAACTCAACTAGCAAGCATCGCGCCGTTCACCGTTTGTTTCCATCCGCTGTTACACGCGTCTTTCTCCGCGAACATAAAACATTGTAATAAATCATAACATTGAAGATTATGTGAGAGTGTTTCCTTGGACCACATCAACATCCTACAACACCCCCATATATATATTAGAGCGAATCGAAGAAGCGATTTTAGCTCCGGAATAATTTTGAAGCGTAACTTTTTATTCACTGAGCCACAGTGGGCAATATGAGTTGGGAGTATTGTATCATATAGCCATATACAAGCTACGTACTACCGTTTTGTATATTAGTAATATGTACATTGGGCAAACTCTCCGGTCCCATAAAACTTCTCAAAAGGTTTCCCACAGCAAATAAACTACGGGCAACTTACACAGGACATTATTTGTACGCTATTTGAAACCCTCCTTGCGCCTATCGCCCGGCCGGGTAAGGTGGAAAGGTGACGGAAGTTTTGTAATTAACTGGCACTGCTTTCATTCTGCTACTTTGACCGTTACTTCGTAAGTCTACAAAAGAATTCTAAGATTTAATACGGTGAATGCCTCCTAACGTAATTAAGTTTGATTTCGGCAGTTAGTGAGTAACGAAACAGTCTGCGAAAGCTCCCGACGGTACGTATTATACTATACTCGTAATATCAATTAATTGAAAGGATGATATCACTTCCAACGTGTAATAAAAATGAAAAAAAACTATGTTCCATAATAATGGGATTAAATTTAGTGAAAAAAAATAATTGGGCAAATCAATATTAATTCGCAGAATGTAAGTAGGCATACTCATGACTTGAACCAGTGCTCCAAAACCTTTTATCCTCCACGGCACACCGACAACTTCTCCAAAATTTTGTGGCACACCACATTAAAATTTTTTTTATAAAAATGTGGATATACAGAAATTATATGTGCACGTGATACTTAGTGTCATTTATAAAAATAGTATAATAAACTGACTTAAATCAACAAATACATACACTCTAATATTCTCCAAGGCTTAGATTTATATCTAAGCCTGATTTTATAGTCATTTCTTTTTAATTTTGTGTTTCAAAAAAAAAAATTCAATCAAATAAAAGAATATTAATTATTCTTTTCTGAGGCAGAGAATGAGAACATTTGGAGCCTAGTATTATTAAAAAATCTATTTTATGAGAATTATTTATAACCACATAAAGTTAAACCAGATTAATAGCAGAATTTAAAACATTAGCTTGGAAGCGAAAAGATAAAGGTGATTTAGTTGTCAAATTGTGAGGTTAACAATTTCAAAACTTTCGAAAGCCGTTAAGTCAGAAGAATGATATTGCTTATATTTTTTCTATGATAATCATTAATAAAACCTTGATATACGATGTTTGTATTACAATAAAACACGCAAAGAGTTAGAACGATGCTAATGTCTGATTATATATTATTTTTAACGGAGTTAGAAAATAAAGTATATTTATTACATTTGCGGGCTTTTTCACCAAGTATTTTATCACAGAAACTGTAGCACAATAACACAGCCAGCGTTGAGAAATCCGTTATTTCGTTGGAAAAAAGCGGCAAAAGCCTTACGATATACACTTAATAAACGCGCATAAACCCTAAAGACATATCTATTGATGTGAAACGATTGAAGTTTGTATAAGGTGTAGTATTTTCTCACACAATTCGAGCGACGCAATAGCTTTTGAGGAAAAATCGCGGGAAAGGAAGGCAGAAAGAATAGGAGGGCTTTTCAAAAAGACGCTTCGGTAAGGGTTGCTGACACAATTACATTTATTTTATTCGCAGCTACCGAGAAAAACGAAACAACTCGCTCGAGTGCTGGAAATGTATCAGGGCCGCAGAAAAGTGAAGAGGAAAAAGCTTACTCGTTACAGCGCCTAAAGAATGATATCATTTTAAAGAGTGCTACGTTATACTCGTATATTGTTAAATTTCAATATCTGCGATAATCTAATATAAAAGAAATATAAAATCGAACTAAATAATATTAAATAATAGCTTTACTACCCGGATTCGACTGGGATATATTCAAACTCATTCTTTATTCATCCTGCTATTACAAATTTAATACACACTTGCCTGTACACAGTATTATAGGCTATTGTGATAGATTGTGTGAATCATCGGCGATGATTTTTAATGGTGAAATTAAATAGTTGACCTAGAAATAGCTTCCAGGATGCCAAAATTTATGCCGCTATTATTCACTATTTGGGAGTAGTTTTGTGACATACAGAAACACAATTGTATATTCTGTTTTACAATATTCAGATAATTTCAGAATCAAAAAATCAGAATAGATCAGATTAACAAGATTAAAACCAATTTCAAATGAAAACTATCGATTTTTATGTAATCAGTAAATTCTCTGTAAATTTGACAGAAAGATATGTAACACAGATTTACAACGTAACAATTATTTTAATATTCAAAATTTCAAAACTTCCTTCATCTCAAATATAATATTTGTATGATGCCTTAACGATTGATTAAGTTTGTTTCTATTGTGTTTCTATGTTTTCATGATGTCGTACATAATTGAATTGTTAAATAACTGATGATTTGAATAATATATTGCATTAAATTAGACCAAAGAAAAATAGAAAAAATAAAAAACAAATAAATTTTATATCAATTTCAATCATCCATTAGCTTCATTGTTATAGTATACGAGTATAATAGTATCACTGTCAGTTATTGGCACGAAACTAATTTTTAGAAACAATTTCAAGACAGCTATTTTTTGACGTTATAAGTCGCTAATTTACTTGTTCAGTGTATAAAACCCATTTCGAATGGAATAAATTTTAACAACTTAATGCGTAAAGGATTATAATTTTAAGTTACACAATACCGATAAATATTTTAAGATTCATTTGATAGTCAGTTGAAATGTGCAATCTATGAAAATATTTCTGATTATTTTATATCGATTAATAAAATACAAATTGAGTTTAACATTATTAAATAAAGCTCGATACGTGAGACAGAATAAACATTTAACCACTTCATTGTCACATGTTTGTAGAAACAACGCGCCGGTACGCCACGTATTTTACGATCCTATACACCGTATACAC
>JAGVSQ010004704.1:0-18885 GCA_022683975.1 Rhyacophila evoluta | reverse complement strand
TTAAAATCAATTTCCATCAAGCACCATCAGTCGAAAATATTAATTATTGAAATATTTCAATGTATTGTTTCATCAAGAGTTTTAAAAATTACTTATTCTTTCCTCTCGCATTTTCCTGATTTTCATATATTTTAGAACAGACCTTTAGGGAGTTTTCGAAAAGTTTATCATTAGGATAAAGCACGTTTCGCCTTCATGAAAATAAAGTTAAAAGCATGTTATTTCTTTATTATAAAGGCATGCTTGTCCAACCCGTTTTCCAAAATAAATACACAACTTTCGTCCGTCGAATACTCGACATTCTACACAGCGAACAAAATGGCTCCCGAAAGATAAGGAAACAAAAACTTTCAAAAAAAAAGCTTGCGTTTCATTAAAACTTTTGCATCTGTCATACGAAGTTTTGAATTGAGAAAAAACGAGAATGTGTTTTGTTATTATTTTCATTTGCTTCTTTCCGATTTTTCTCGTGTTCATTTGCAAAACTCACTTAGTTTTTTTTTGCCTCTGCGTGCAAGCCGAACTTTAAACGGAAGATATTTCTTTTTTAGATCGTTAAAGAAAAATACGTCCACGACAATTATCGTAAATAGTTTTATTTTTCGTTGTATTGTGTATTGTAAATTATAGGATTCCTTTTAGTTATGCTCTTTGTAAGCTTTCAGAGACTCGTTTATCGATGTTGTTTTACGTTTCACAATGAAATAAGCGCTTTTAATGATGTTTTATTTCTTTAATTCTACAATTTGTTTTTTTTTTGTCCTATTCAATTAAAAAAAAACATCTCGTAGCTTTAAGATAGTCTAGCAACTAACAATAAAATATCTTATATACCTAAGGGTTGCTATTTTTTCAAAGAGAATTAATCAATATATTATATAATAGAACATATTATGCATTCCAGCATCGTTTATACTATTTTTGCATATTTTGTACATTTTTATTTTTATGATATCTAATCTATTGGCGCTTTTAATGAGTTATAATCGGTACACATGAATCAAAGCTTTTGTCATTTATTCTAAAAGCTAAACGCAGTAAGGTTTTTATTATAGCACCAATTATATTTGTGTATATTTATTCTTGAACTAACTTCATATGCATGTGTTAAACGTAGTTTAAATTATCAAGTGTGCTTAATAGGTTAAACATTTATATTTCAAAAGTGCGTTTCAAGGAATTATAAAGGGTCACTAATTTAGGAAATAAGCAAATAAAAGATCTTTGAGGCACCTCACAGCCTATTTTTGGAGAAATTTCTAAACATTATCTTAATATTTACATTCTTATTTGTATTTCTAAAATATTTTGTAAAACAAAAACGGTCTTAATGCATTTTTAAGGTGACGCGATGTTTTTTATTTATTCATAATTATAAAAGAGATTAATTTTTTTTTATACCATGTTTTCTCCTACAGTGGAGCATATGGATACACACAATGTGAAGAAATCCACAACGAAAGTGGAGTATAGGGATCTCCGCAAAGTGAAGATGTTTTGACAGATTATTTTCCCCGAGAATCGTTTGTCAGACACTTGAGATCCAGTCTTGCATTTTCAGATTTTTCAAAAACGGCCAGATAGGGAATCGAACCCGTATTCCCTGTATTGCTAAGCGTGCACGCTACCAACGACGCTTACCGGGGAGAGTAGTATAGTTTATACTAATTTTCGAGTTGTTTAGTTTCTAGAGATTGATTTGGTATAAATGCATTTTTGTTCACCATTTTCTTATCGAAACAAGAAAATATATCATATGTGATATGTTCATATAATATAAATAGTCATATGTGATATGTTCATATATCAAATTTTGTACGGATATATGTATCGGGATTGCAGGAAGTATATATACAGAGGACGCGATTTTCTTCCGCTTGGCCGACGCCAGAAGCAATTTGCTGGCCGGCAAATAAATTTCATATCTTGGCTCTCGTGTTTGCCCCGAGGTGTCGCTATGCGATGGGTGTTCACATCCCCATGCTCAAAAAATACACATCTACCTACGCGAGATTACCAGGGCCTCAGGATATGTACCAGAAGCAAAATGGAACGTTTCGTATATTACTGTAATACAGCCACAACAGATCGCCGTATACGAAATGTGTTACAATTTTTGTACGTAAAAATAAATTATTTTCAAACTAGTTTATACGTGTTATTAACTCTTACTGACCTGTGAGTGACAAGCGTTATGTTATATTTCGTTCCTCCGAATATACTGATTACAAGGTAAATACATAAAATAAAACATTTCATACAAAAATAAGCTTAAAGTAACATATTATATACACATAAATGATAGTACGAGTATAAAAACACAAGTATAATTATATTGCTTTAACATTAGGAGAATTGGCCAAAATATCTTTTGAACTACGAATGTCGTTCTAGACAAAAAAATATGTGACCAATTGAGAAATAAAACAAAACTGCCTGTGACTAACTAGGCTTCTGCGTATACCATGTTCGCTTCCAAGGTGGAGCATATGGAGCTTCACAGTGTAAAGATATCCACTCCGAATGTGGATTTTATGGATATCTGCAATGTGAAGACGTATTGACAGATTATTTTTCACGAGAATTGTTTGTCACACAAATTCTCAACGCGATGGGCACCCAGTACTGTATTTTTCGATTTTTAAAATCCAGCAGATGGCGAATCGAACCCGCACTCCTCGGATTGCTAGGCGCGAGTGCTATAAACTACGCTACCGGGGAGTATAATTTTATCATGCTCACTTTAAAACCGCCTATCAAAGTTGTAGAAATGTAATCCTTGTAAACTTCTTGCAATTTGAATAGTGCTTTACGTGCGTTACGTCAGGGTGGACATCTGAATAACGTATGTGTATAGACGTGTGACGGATAATAGAGACGAAAACACGTTACGTGTTGTGTTCTACTATAGTTGTATATACTTTGTAATACATCACATGTCGAATATTGTATTATAGTTTGTAATAATATTATACATGAGTAGGGGTATTTTTTAATTGAACTTATTGAAGGAGAATATTTTGAACAAGTATTTTTTGTATAAAACAACTATGATACAATGTTTTTCGATGTTAATTTTTGTTTTTAATATGTTTGAAATTGATTTTTTCTATTGTTTTGCATGCTAATAATATTTTAACACAGATTCCTCCATTTTACATTTTGGCATTATAGAATAAGTTCGCTTTGGAAATACCTTCTTTATATTATGTTGAAGTAATTTTTTTGTAATATATATGCATATAATATATTATTTTAATTTTACGTCAATTCAACCTGCAATAATCGCTTTGACTCGAGTGTTTACCACTAAATCCAGCTCAATATGAAAATCTTTTATTGAGATAGCTTGTCGATTTATCTATCGTAATATTCCACGTCGGGCGTCGCGGTGCCAATTCGGCGTCGGCGAAAATGAAAAATGGAAATTATTTTTGAATAACTACGCCAATTTAGGCAGGCTCCATTTAAAAATCCACCTCAACGAATTTCATCCCCCTGAATAAGCGGGCGTTGGCGGCGGCTGGGGTGCTGAATTTCAGAATGAGATATTAGGATGGCAGAAAAATGACGTAGATATAATAGGCTAGGTAACGACAGGGGTTGGGCGCATTTGGCGCTGTCACCTAGGTCCGATTTATATGCCAGTCTATATGTTCTATCACTGTGACGTTCATTAGGTTTCGACAGAAAAATTGTCTTCGTAGGTTATGTATCCCTGTTCCAACAAATTAGAGCTTTTCTAACAGACAAACCTCCTTCATTCTTTTAAGACGTGCTTAACATATGTGTTAATGCAAAAATGTGCCAATAATACAAGAGAGAGTAAGGAATACAACTTTACTTTACAAAGTGACCTAAATAAAAAAAAAATCATGATACGTGCTTCTGTTATGTTAGCGACGAAATGCATAACTAGATGCCCATAGGGTTAAGCTATTGGCCAACAGTCAATTGTCGTATATATTAATATTTTCGACTGATGGTGCTTGATGGAAATTGATTTTAAATTCTAAATTATTTAAAACTTTTTGGAAGTTTACCAGTTTTGAATAATTTAGAATTTTCGTATATATGTCAAAATATGACTTCATATTCCAAAAATCTTTATATGTAATCCAATGCTGGAGTAGATATCTTCACACTGCGTAGATCCATATGGTCCAATTTGATAGTGGACATAAAGAGATGATAAAATTAGTATTCAGTATGGCTACCAATACATCAGGCACAGGTGTACCTACAGAGCAAAAATGTGACGATTGGATTTATACAACCAGCGATGTTACAATAAATTGTGCATTATTTTTTATCAATTTGTGTATGAATAGATTACAGTGAAACAATCAAGTTGTAAAATTTGATTTAATTTATTAATTTGATCTATTGTTGTATTTTGTGGCCAGCATTGTAACACATATCACAATAAAAGAATACCTCAACTATATATAATTCATTATGAACCCAAAATATCAAGCGTACGCTATTTAAAGGTCAATATATTTTCTTTTGAGATTAATATAATGATCGTATTTATAATGCAGCGTTTGTCAATAAACTGTTCTCATCCATACGCCATAACTTTTTTAAATGTTATAGCGGATATGGGAAAAGGATATTTTTTTATGCTGGACATCACGTATTATTCTAATGTAATATGGAATCAAGTTTTTGGGTTTGTTGTATAAATTATATTAGTTACGCCGATAAAAATACAAATGGCAAGTAGTATGTTAAGTGTAAATTTTGCATTAACATCACCTGCATGTAATTAACATTTTCCATGGTCCTTTTTCTTTTTCTAATGGCTTTAAAGCATTGCCGTATCACCCTTCACAAACTTTGCAACCCTTAAACATCGTAAACTGTAACGCACGCTTGTGTTTTCTGCCCGGATGTTTTTTTTCTCACTTGATTTCATCGCCGCTCTGCATCTTCTCCTGGTGTTATCACTGACGGCACCATCGCGTCGGAATAAGACATTTTCTTTAATCACTTCATCGATGGAAAACGCGCATAACAAAGTTGTAAAAATGACAATTGGGCACATCTAATTGTGCCACAAAAATGAACAAAAAAATGCACGAGTTTACAATTGATCACAGAGAAATATGGCACTTCAACGTTCTACGTGTAATATCTGTGCACTAGTCATGTGTGAAATCGTCTTGTGCGCATTTTAATGTATGATTTTTTGTGCGCATTTGTTATGAGTTATTCATCAATATACTAATTTAGTTTCCCCAGTAGCGTAAAGGTAAACGTGCGCCTAAAAAAAACCTAGCAATCCCGGGAATACACATCTGACGGATTTTTAACAATCCAAAAATGCAGAACTGGATGCCTATTGAGTTGAACAACTGTCGAACTGACAATTCTCGTGAAAAATAATCTGTCAAGACGTCTTCTTTTGGAGTGGATATATTCACACTGTAAAGATTCATATCCTCCACTTTGGAAACAAACGTGGTACAAAAAGAAGAATACTAAATAAATCTTCACATTGCGGAGATACATATATTAAATTTCTGTAGCTAACCTCATCTCACTGAGGAGATTTATATGCTCCATGTTCTGAAATGTGATAAAATAATATATAAAAATGTAAAGCAGTTGATTGCATTCTGTCGCTAATTTGTATTTTAGAAGTTATCTGTTTTTGTAAAAAGTAGGTTTAGTTGTATAATGTATATGGAAGTGTGATATATTGTATAATATGTGCACATGTATAGACATATAATTAAGGAAATAATAAGTAATGCCCGAATAGACTTAAATTGCTAAATAGCTTAGGCTTAAAAGCTTGATAGATTAAACTCTTTCATTGACATTTTCCTTGGAAAATACAGTCGGAAAATTGTTGGCTGATTGAAATATGTAAGGTTTTTTTTCCTAGTTTGTAGTTTTCTTTATCGCTGTTAAAATAAGTAAACAAGTAAATTAGCGTCCAAGTTGTAGTGTAAAAAACAGTCAACGCGTTTTAATTGAAACGAATGCCCTTGTAGTGTTTCTAGTGCCCCGGTAATTAGTATTTCTTTGTTTTGTACGGTGTCCTTTAACTGTGTCGTATAAACTGAGTATAACAAAGATCATTTTCGTTATCTCTTTATTGTTTTTGGTATTCTGATACTTTTCGAGTTTTTATAGTAAAACTAACTTAAATATGAGCCATGTAAAAGTGAAATGAGCCAATTGATATTTTGGAACAACACAATTTAGATGCATTATGGTATTCTGCATGTTTTAAATTGTCATAAAAGTGAAGTAACCCAAGTATTTAGACATTGGAATAGTATTTTTTCTTAAAATAAAAATGTGCATTGAGTTATCTTAGTATAGTTATAAGTGGAACTCGAAATAAATAAGCTTTACCATTTTTCACTTGGCTCAATTCACTTCTCATGGCCTTTTTTGTGACTATTACTATTTGTATATAGAAGTTAATGATTTGGATAATTTTTGTTTGATAAGTGGCCTAAGATTAAGTCTTCGGATGATATCTATGTTGATAGGATTCCACATGTGTTAGTAATAAGGTTTTCTTAGAGAAATAATAGAGTTGTGTACAAGAACTTTGACAAAAGATAAATGTGCTTATGTGCAAGACTGTCACTTTCTCATGATGTCTATTATATTTAATGCGAAAAAAAGATATTTGTTAAAATCACATGAAGCGAACATACGTGATGTATTACGTTGTCATCTGTGGATCACGTCATCCTATTAGTAGCTTTTCTTCTCGCGCTTTAAACATAATACTCGAAAAATAATTTTAAAAACTCGCTTAGTCGCCTTTGAAAATATTCTCTAATTTATTATATATGATTGTGATAAAGTCGTTTATATTCAATTTAATAAATGATATCACAAATCATATAAATTATCGCAAGTAAAATTTATATGAATGATGATCAACTGTCTCTGTAAAAAATATGTGCTGATATTGCTGTGCTGATTCAATACGTTAACAATTCATTTAAAAAAAAAATGTGTTTCATTTCTTATATCAACTATTGACCACGGAGCACAGTATCGCATCGAAATAAAATATATTTTTACTGAATTTACTCTAAAATTTGTACAACACCGACACTATTCATTGAGATATCTCAATGCTTCTATTTTTGAGGTGTTACAGTATTGAAATAGCACGGCGAAATTTTTATTCATTTGTATTCGATAAATCTAAATTAAAAACCAAAAAAATACATGTGCGTGTTTGTCTGTCTGTCACACTGTCTGTCTCCCAAACGGTAAACAGCAGAGACGTGCAATTTTGACATGTTATTTAGATTGCAGTTTCTAGACTAACTGTATATTTTACATTCAAGATTTAATATTGATAATATTGGTGAAAAAAAAAAGATTAAACATCATTTGTGTAGTTAAGTACTGAAATAAATGGACATATGGAATTAATTATAATGAGTTTGAATTTGTCTCAAGTAATAAAACCAGTAGGTTAGAAATAAATTACAGTAACAATATGGTCTTATTGATGTTATGTTATCTTTTATATTCTCAAATTTATTATGTCATTATTGATTTAGAAGTCTCATTCCGAATTGATTTTAATGTCTTTTAACAATGTTATCAGGCTGGCAGAATGTAAAAGGAGGTATTTTTTCACGCTGCCTCCGCGATAAAGCGGCGGTTTTATTCGACTATCGGCCGTAAACATCGCAAATGGCTCCATCTATCTTATTGTTTTCTGTATTAAGCATCTGTTTTCAACGCGTTTGGGTTGAAGGGGTTAGGCAATTCCGACCGCAAAAAATGTCCTTTTATACCATAATGTGTCTTTTCCGATTATCATTTACGTTACGCGATAGACTACACACATTTATCAACGTGAAAACGAAGGCAAACGTAAACGTCGTAAATCAATAACATTCGAACACTGTTCGAATATTTAAATCACCTCTTAAATTTTATGGCATCCGGATACTTTGCATGTCAATATACATATTACATTTATTTTTGATGCGAAAAAAATATGTAAGACTATGAAAATATCTCGATATTTAATTAAATACAATTTTACCGCAATAGCTGAGAAGTTAGCGTACTCGCTCTGGAGACGGAAATTGCCAGTTTGAATTCCACAACTACAAGATTTTAAAAAAATCTAAAGATGTCTCCCCGGTAGCGTAGTTGGTAGCGTGCGCGCCTAGCAATCCGGAAATGCGGGTTTGAGTCCCCATCTGTCGGAATCCGAAAAATACAAGACAGGAAATATATTATCTCCCGGTAAGAAAAATACCTGGTGTGTAGATATTTTCCGTTTTCGATAACCATTTCTCCGTATAAGTTGTCATTAGTTCTGGACTAAAACGTACTATTGTACGATTATAAAGTTTAATTATTAAATACCATATTTGCTCCCAGAATGGAGCATATGGATCTACACAGCATGAAGACATTTGCGCGCAATATATTTGCACACAGGATAGTTGAGCACGATATATATATTTTTTTATACCATGTTTATACATCGCTACCAACGTGAAGCATATCTACGCAGTATAAAAATATCCACTCTGAAAAAGAAGTATATAGATCTCTGCAATGTGAAGACGTATTGAGAGATTTTTCACGAGAATTGTTTGTCAGACAATTGCTCAACCCAATTGGCATCCACTCCTGTACATATAAATACATGTCATTTATTTTGCTATAGTATAATACCCTAATGTCTCTTTTTTCTTTTGAAATCTCCTAATATATGGATATTTCCGTATTTTTCACATAAAAAAATAATAGTATCAGGACATCAGCAGTATTGAATGGCGTAGTTTTCGATTTAACCAAATGCAAGATGGATGGGGTATTCAGTGTGACATATGGAACCTTCAATAAATTTTCAGTAGCTTTCTCGGAAATTGAATGAAGTCGTTTCATAGAAGATGAATATACCTGCAATTTACTTTGAACACATTCCATGAATGTCGTCAATATATTTATTATTGTCGATGTATTTGGTGTGTCTTAGAATGATTTCAATTTAACATTTTTCTTTTTCCTTATCTGTTTCCTCAGTGGAGTATATCGTCGTGGTAGAATCAGTTTGAACCAAGCTTACGATAGTGCAAAATTGAATTAGACTCATACTCAGAGTTCCGGTGTTAAAATTAATCGAGTCATTCAATTTTATTGTATGATATGTATTATTTGTTGAAATATTAACAGTGAATGTTTTAATTTAAGGAAAAACTCACCAATTACGTTTGTTGCCAGACTAAATATATACTGGCAATCTTGTAATTCCAAGCTCTGTGTAGGGTTAAATCACCGAAATGCTTTTTATATATTTTTATGATGAATCTGAAATTTTTAAATTTACCAACTAACAAAGGCCGAGCATTTGTGCAGGCGTTAAAACTTTATTATTTCCAGTGTTGTGTATTTAATGCAAAAAAATTACTGTATTTACATGCACATATGTATATTAAATCATATTATATATTTTTTTATAATTTTTACATAGAATATATTAATATCCTGGTAGCAGTTTTATTTTATTTTCCTGTTTTATATGATAATGTTTTTTTTTAAATACGATGTTCGCTTCCAAAGTGGAGCAAATGGATCTACACAGTGTGAAGATATCTACTCCGAAAGCGGAGTATATGGATTTCCGCAATGTGAAGACGTCTTGACAGATTAGTTTTTCGTGACAATTGTTTGTCAAAAAATTGCTCAACTCAATGGGCATCCTGTTCTGAATTGTTAGATTTTTTAAATCTGACAGATGAAGAATCGAACTCGCATTCCCCGGATTGCTAGGCGCGCACGCTACCAACTACGCTACCGGGGAGATAAATACATAAATATGTGTTAAGTTTCTTCAATCGTCTGTATCACATAAATTAAATTTTATTTGTTGGTGAGTTTTTTAATTGAGAATGACGATAAAATATATATCGACTGTAGAAAGGGAAAATTACGTAAATTAAAGACAGAAAATCTTACAGGAGGCACGTTTATTTACAATTAAAACAATAAATAGGCACATCTTTCTTTCAACTCTACGAAAATTAAACTGATGTTTTATTTACTAACTATAGTATTGATTTTATACATTATTTAAGAAAATTGATGAGATGAAAGTCCTTTTTTCTGATCGCAAATTTCATTGGCCTTCTCTTCTTCAAACTTAAAAGTTTAATTTAGCATTTGGTATTAGGCATTTTCAGCTTACGTCATTTTGATATAACCTATATTATGTTGTATACATTATGATTATCGAAAAAAAGCTCGTTTAAAAAAACTGATTACGAAGCGGCTTAATTGAAATACCTAACCTTCAGTATTGTCGCACTTAGCAAAATAAAAATATATCATTTACAATTATTATTATAATATAATTAATCACTGCATTACTTGTAGTATATAATTTTTATCGAGAGTGATTAGTACTTTTTGTCATTAAACAAATCGGAATAAATTATATTTTTTAATAAAATTATTATACCAGTTATTACTTCTATAAAACTCATCATCATTAACTAGATGGTCAACTAATTTATTTCATTATAACACAAATTATATATAGTATATATACGGAAACTCATAGTGGCTATCTTCGAATATTTTTAGTTGTTATTTCGATATAAAATTGTCCCAAAATGTTGATTTGCATCAAATTATTTATTTTTTCCATTGTATCAATATATTTTATGTGGAGTGTCGTCGAATCAATCGAAATTCATGATGCTTTGATGGATAACGTGAAGAAATGTCATACAGAAATTGGTATCACTGATGAGGAATACCTTGCATGGACTCGTAGCTTTATTCCTCGCTTTAAAAAAGGTATTAATGCTTAATATTAAATATCAAAATACTTTAATCCATCTCATGCAAAGTTGGGTAATAAAGATAGAGAATTTCTATAAAGTATATTCTTTAATGTAGAGTTATTATTTTGCGAATTAATTAATATCGTAGTAAATGATTGAATACATATATTTAGTTATGGTTATATATATATTAAGAAGTCTTATTGATAGGTGCTTAGACTGTGACAGCATTATTAACATATTTTTCTACTATACTGTGTTTATTCATTGCCATATATTCAAATGTAATTTTAAATTTATCTCTCGCTTACCTGGTTTAATTAACAGTGTCAAAAACGCACTTGCTGTCTACAAAATGCTTAATCTATTGGAATTATAAAATGATGTATATTTTTTATAATGTCCGTTTCTAAAGTGGAGCAATTGGATCTCCATAGTCTAAAAATATCCACTTCATAGATGGAGTATATAGATCTTCGCGCTCTGAAGACTTAATTTGACAGATTATTTGCTAGATAAATTGGTTATTATCGAATTCATTTGGCATCTTGTCCTGCTTTCATGAATTTTTTTTTTTTATATTGCTGTAAGATTTGACTACACACCTTTCAGTATTAAATTATCTACGTTTACTTCTGAGTCACCGGGAAGACGTTTTAAATAATTACTTAACACTGATATCATAGAGTTCTTCCGTGTATATTATAATTAAATTTTTAGTCATTATTTTTTTAAATTATCAACACGTTAGCTTGTAGCAATATTTTCTATCTTCTTTTAGGGATATGTTTTTCAGCATGTTTAATGGAAATTGAAGGAATTATCGACAAAAATGGAAAAACTTCACCAGCGCGCGTAAGCGAATCCCTTTCAGTCAGTTTCTACAAAATGTGGAAACATTCCACATCGACCTAATAAATGTGAAATGGCTGAAGTTTTCTTGACCTGTATAAAAGCATTTGAAGTTACATTTTTGCAAGAAGAGAGAATAAGTGTTGAGTGAGAATTATAATTATGTCAAGGGGGTTACACACGTTAAAGTTTGCAAGCACAATTATTTGTGTGTGACCATTAGTTTTATTCCTGAAAACGGAACATTTACTTATTTTAGGTAACCATTGTGCACTTGGTAAAAACTAAATCTACCGACGCGAAAGGAAATGACAAATACCATTCATTGATATGGGATGCTTTAAATATTATTATTGCTTAACAGTAACACGCTCGATTTGATCAACAAAATGCACTGTGGGTTTTGAAAGTTAATAGTTAATATTACAAAACAAAATTTAAATAGTGTTTCGTACAATTTCATTATTAAAAAAATGTTGGTTATAAAATATTAAACGATATGAAAATAATAATAAACTTATTCGATCGATAATTAGTAATTCTAACTAATGTTAGAAAGACTCGCATATGAACCGAATTTAAAGTCTTTTTTTTAATTCATCACTCTCTTTGTTAGGTTCGTAAAACGAAAACAATGAAATAACAGTGTTATAATGTAGTAAATTCTTTGAAATGTGGTCACGGTATTTTTATGATCGTTCATGTATAGTTCCGCAAGTTTGTATGAGCGTGTGTAACCCTCTTAATTAATTCTTCTATGACTATAAAAAAATTCTTTTGATGAAATCTGGACGCGTATTTTACTATATGAATTTACAGTAAAAAACTACTTATCAATGAAATTTTATCGCTGATAGAGAAATTTGCTTATTTTTTCTTTTTGTTATGTCATATCCACTGTGAGATCAGAGCACTCTCTACAATGTGATGATGGTCACCCCAGAAATATAGTGTATCACTCGCTTACTTCTAAGACTTTTTATTCCAAAATTTTACGAAAACTTATTTTAACGTTAATTATTAGCATATATGTAATTAATGCTATCGCCTGGCGTTTGCTCGTGGGTCTTAAAAGTAAGTGAACGATATGAATCTCCGTATTTTAGAGACTTATTTAAATTATTTCTACAAGCATTGGTGATCAGCTAATTGATAGAATCATGTTTGATTTTTTAATTTTGCATCTCTGGAATTTGAGCTTAAAGTCTCCGGCTCCAAAGCGCACTGGATAATCTCTCACAAAAATGAATTTTAAAAAACGAAATGTCTTCAAAATTCGTATAATAGTTATACGATTTGATCGTTTCAAAGTCTTAAGTTTTATAGTTGATTCGTCAACTCAATTAAAGTGTATTTTATGATACACAAGTTTATCTTTAACTTCACGTCATATCTAACTTTTTGCTACAATTAGCCGATGCTTTAAAGTTTTGTACAAGCACTTCTCAAGTTTTCCACTTTATTCTTTAATGATTATTTTCAAAGTGCATTACTTTTCCGATACTGTTTTCTTTTAATTGAGTTTTTAAGTAGCAGAATATTGTGGTAACTAATTTAATCTAAAATAAATTAAAATATATGGGGTTATCCACACAAAAGTATTTGCAGATAATATAGAAATATGATAAATATTCAAATTATTGTTTATAAATATTCAGGCTATATCGTATTGATTAGTAATGCCTATTCGCCTCGTAGTATTTTGGGTGGATTGACTGACCTAACTTTTTTTAGTTGGACTGTGTCGACAAGAATGTTAGAGTGCCAACCTGTGAGACGTCGGTGCAGAATGGGCGGAAATGGAGAAAATTCTTGCAGAAAGTTAGAATATCGATGTCTTAATCGACGAACCAGCTAGCTCCTGGTCGAAAAACTGATTTGATGCAATCCATTCATCTTCAATTTTTCTTAACGCACAAAATTCATAACACATTTGAAGTATGTAAAATCACCAGTGGACGTCAACCAACTTATGCAGTAACAACACATACGTTCGCCAAAGTTTTTTTTGATTCTGAAAATTTTACGCAAATTTGTTGGCTGGTTTGCAAATTAAGCCGTCGATATGCCAATAATTGTGAAATCATCAATTATTGTAAAAACTATGAATATGATTTATTTAAAATGTCCTAGTCAAAATAATAGTTATTTAAGTCGGTCCAACCAGCTGTTGGACCCATCAGGCCATCCAACTTGGTTGTCACAAAGGCGAAATTTATTATTTAAAAAAAAATTGTGGCGTCATACAGCGAGCGTGGTGATCTCTTCAATTTTTTGACCAAATAAGTTTCCACTTTTTCCAATAACCTTTTTCCTCGTTCTATGATCCATAACTTCGGCAAACGTAAGTGCGTACCAACCTAAGTCTTGGGTAATTGATATTTACTCCCGGAACATTCCCGTCAAATAAAGTAGATCGCTTGTCGATGTCAGAGCTCTGGGATACACCTGATTAAGACCGGGTGTAAAGACGGGGCGGATGGATGGCAAGCACATTAGGTAGTCAAAATAGTATGTATGTGAAGTGGAAGGCAAATGATATCTGTAAGCAAAGTTGGACTCATTGTTGTAGTTATGATATTTGAAAGTGGCTTCAATTTCAATTGTCATGTCGTCGACTATAAGGCAAAAATAAGACTCTTTTTATTATTTAAGTCTCTAAAATAGTGTTGGTGTAAAAGTAGCAAAAGTCCCGGTGCTTATTTTGAAATTGTTTGTCTCTATGAAATTCTAGAATTGAAATTTGACATTACCGCGGATCTTATTTCCTTCATAGCACTCGCTCCAAATTGAATTTAATTTTCGGAAGCATCGCATTTCACGTTGATCGTTTTGTATTTATATTTCCATTTCTATTTATTGTAAGGATGGGTAACAGAAATATCTAGTATAACTAGCCTTTTCATTCGACATTTCTTCCGTAGCACAATTTATTATATGTGACTGTACGTATTTATTATTTTTTATTGAGAACTTTTATGTCGTCTCCGCTTCAAAATAATCATGCTGTCATCATAAAGATTTGTGACTAAAGAAAATATTTTTCATTTATGAAAAGCATGAAGACATTATGTCGATGTCTCCCATTCAAAATTTCTCATTGAAAAGATTGCGCCGTTCTAAATTTCAAATTGTGCACTTTACAAGAGCGCTTAAATATGATGGGCATATTTTTCTAAAAAAAAAAAAAACTCAACCAGATTTTTTGCATTTATAATATCAGCGAAATGATATATGCATAGCTAAAAAAAGTGTACAATAAAAACTAAAATGATTTTGTAATATTCAAATTATTAATTAGTCAAAATATGTAAACAGATTGTTGATAGAACGTTTTGGGCAGATACGTAAGGACAATAAAAACTTGGGGGTTGAAAAATTGCCTTATGCTCTTTCGTTAACTATTATGTATTGTAAAGAAACGAAAAATTATTTGTATTTATGTTCACAGAAACACATAAAATGTCACATAAATCATTCATATGCATTCAAATTTTATCTCAAGTGCTCGTTTGATTCAGAAATGTTACGCATATTCTTACCAATTTGGAATAACTTTTAAGTTTATTTTGTTTGTTAGTTTATAATAGAAAAGTATTGTTTACCAATCGGTATATCCAGTTTGATTAATTTTGTGATATTAGTTGAAAAAGATTTTAGCTCTTAAAACGTGTTTGGATACAAAATTAACTCATTAATGAAAGGGTAATTCCTATGCTAGGGTTAGGAATATGTGTCTAATTCAATGTTGCACTTTGTGTGACTTGGTTCAAATAGATTCTTCTATAACGATATGTCATGTTGTGAATACTTTAAGCCTTAAATTTGTAATATTCTCGATATGAGAAAAAAATATATAAAGCATTACATTTTTATTAGTCATTCAAAATGCCTTACCCTTCACAACACGTTCTTATAACTCTATACTTTCCAATGATCCCAAGTCTTCTATATAATCGAAAAATCTGAAATAGACCTTTAATATGGACAGTGTCACGTTTCACTCGAAAGGCATTTAAATGCAGACAACCGTTTCTGACGCAGATCCTTAAGGATCAAGTCCTCTTACCTCTATTTCGCTTTCAACAAAGATAAATGATACAATTTACAAAAGCTGACTGCCTAACGATAAAAAAAAACGTATTTCAATATAAAGTTGGGAACAATAAAGATATTTTTAATAAACGTCAATATTTTATACGATACAAATTCATTTAGATTTTCATTTGAATTTTTAGGTGTTATAGGTATTCTTCTTCTGCAATATCCGCTCTGTATAGAATATACCATGGCAAAAGTCCTTTAATATATATTTGATTACAGAGGTTACTAGAGCTATTAATGGCACTATTATCTTTACAGTAATGACAAAAAACCGTATAAAATTAATATCGAGATTTACGTGTTTAAAATTATTTGAATTAAACAGTTATTTTCCACCATGATCGAAAGTGTTAGTAATACATATGTAGATAACCATGTCTATTCCGTTAAAAGAGCATATAGATTTACATGATATGAAGATATCCATTTTGAAAATTGAGCGTATGAATCTACGCATTGTGAAGTCATACGTTGACAGCTTTATAGTTTGTCGTCAGCCAGTTGCTCAGTAAAAAGGTTTTATAAATCTTAAGAATTAAAAAAAATCAATAGCTGTGAGAATTGAATCCGTCTTCTCTATCCTCCAAGCGCGCACGCTAACCACTCGGCTACTAAAGAGACCAGATAATAGTGTATGTATTCGTTGGTGTTCAATTATTGAATGCTCACAGTTCGGTGGCGGACGTTACTTGATCAAATTAAGTTATTGCATAGAACTATAGAAAATTATATGATTCAAGTCTCGATATCCATTGGGATGAGCAACTGGCTGACCAGTTGTTGTGAAAATAATATACTTAAATATATACTTTAAATTGTATTTTTTTGTCATTTTCGTTCTGAAAGTTGAGCGTATGGATCACACTGAGACGTTCACTCGTGGAGTATTTAGATCTCCGCAATGTGCAAAACATGTCTTGACTGTTTCTGTTTCATGTGAATTGATTGTAAAACATTTGCTCAACCCAATAAGCATTCGATTCTGTATTTTTGTAGTTTCTAAATGCGAGGTAAGCAAGGTAGCCTCTAGGCTACAGGGTAGACATAATATTGTGTATTCTATATACACATCTAAATTTAAATAACCTTATAGGCCTATTTTAAATGTCCTAAACATTTTTGTCTATCAGAATAATATTAGTTTTTGAATGAGAACTTTATTAATTATATATACGGCTATTGTATAAAATTTTACTTTGACTTTCGCCCAAAAGGTCTCACTGTTCGCCCTAGTTTGTTTTATTTTTATTTAAAACTGTATACATATTAGAATTGAACGATAGACAAACAATTTTTGAGTGTTTTTAAAAAACTGTTATAACTATATTTCGGAGTTTAATAATTAATTTTGTTTACTAGATTCCTAGAAATTTTAATAAGGTTATCGCCGAAAAAAATGGATATTTTGTTAATATTTAAAATAGCTTATACCTATGTGATAGTATAATCCAGGAGTTCTTAAACTTACGTAGTCCGAGAGCCTCTCTTGAAAGTCATTTTTTTTTGCAGATTTCACCCCAATATTAACCAATAACGTAGATCTTTAAACTCAATATCTGGTACAGTTATCTCATTAATATATATTTTTTAAACTATGTTTGCTTACAAAGTGGAACATATGGAAGTAATGTGAAGACGTCTTGACAGATCATTTTTCGTGATAATTATTATAATTATTATCAGACAATTGCTCAACACAACAGGCATCCAGTTCTGCGTTTTTAGGTTTTTAAGATCCGACACATGAAAAATCGAACCCGCATTCTCCGGATTACTAGGCGCGCACGCTGCCAACTACGCTACCGGGGAGACAAAATTTCGACAAAATACATAAATATATTATTTTAATGAGTATTGTGTGCAAAAAAATGTATCCGTTTAATTAATAATCGAATGGCGAACCAAAATAATATATTTTTCTTCTAGATATTTAGTTATGTTACGTGTTCAATAAATATTATACAAAATGTCTTATTTAAATAAAATTTTAATTAGAAGAGTTATTCAAAAAAATATCTAAAAGTTAGAAAATGTAATGTTTGTGTCAAAGTTGTTTCACGGATGCTCAGTAGTGACTGCGTGGACCCTACTTTGAGGAACGCTGGTATACACAATTTTGGGAATATAAAAAAAATCTGGGTATATTGCGAATTTTATATCATCGTTTTTTTTAGTGTTTGGTATTGGATGAAATAAAATCCTACAAGGGTCAGGGAAATTCTGTTTTCGAAAATTTCGTATAGCAAGCGAAAGGGTCTAATTCTCGTCCTGCGTACTCAGGTTGTCTGTTTGTACTAAATTTGTGAATATTTTAATTAATTTATATTCGGTAAGGTTCGCCGCATGCGACAGGTCCTGAAAAACAAACCTAAACAGCGGAACGAGAGGAAGAAGATGGAGAGAAAATATTTGATTGTTTTAACTTGTCGGCGTGGCAACGAATAATTTCTTTTTGGCGACGAGGTTGTAGGTGGTGGATGGTCGATACCATCCTCTGTGGAGTTTATCTCGTAACGTCAATGAGTTGTGGTAAATATTTAAAACGACCACTTCGTTACCTCTGTCAGTACTATTAATAATGATATTTTAATTTTAATCATAAAATAACATTGATCGTTTGTATTACGAGGAATTTCAGTATTTTATACGAGATAATTTTTTTGAATAAATCATTGTTGTGTATAACTTATTAATTAACGTTATCCATTTGAAGTGCTTCATTGAAATACGGTTCAAACTAAAATATGTTTTGAACTTTCAAAGTAACATCTGGATCTATTACAAGTTTTCAAATTTAAAGTTGTCCGAATTAATTTAATTAGTGTAAAATTCGGACTATTTTATAAACATAGTTTTATTTTATGGTGTATCAATAAATTTTTATCTACTCGTATTAATTGTAAAATATTAGTACATTAAAAATATGGAAAAGTACATTGCTACAGTGAAACAATCTAATAATAATAAAAAGTAACGGCACAGAAAAGTATATAATATCTAAATTATTTAAAACTGGTAAACTTCCATATGTGAGATCACTATCAGTGACCCGGGCTTATGTGTTCTCTCACTGCCCTCATATGATGTAGCCTGAAGATGCCGAAAGGCGAAACCCGGGTCGCTAACA
>JAGVSQ010004703.1:0-18888 GCA_022683975.1 Rhyacophila evoluta | reverse complement strand
TATCTTCACAATGTGTAGATCCATATGCTCCACGTTGGGAGCAAACATGGTATATTTATATATTTACCATATAAATTATTGTACATGAAACAAATTTTTCAATTGTTTCGAATTCTGTTGGACTTGTTTTTAAAGATAAAGATAATAGAATACAAATACATAACAATAGACGTTCATTAAGGATAGACGAAGCTAACGATTGAAAAAAAGCTCTCTCTATTCAACCCACATGCATTTTAGTTTCATAAATACAATGATAAGATAAGAAAAACGGATGTGCATCGTATTTACAGTACAAAAATAAAAGCACATTGTAATCCTTAGTAGGTATTGAAAATTCCTTAAGTTATCGTTGGGCCGCTTTCAACTCGAACAATAATAAATTCTTTAAGTTTTAGTCAAGAAATTTTAATAATACTGACTAACTAAGGTTATACAAAAAGATAAAATAAAAATTCGTCCCATATGATATAGAAAATATGCTCGTAATTAACAGAGAGATTTGACGTCATTCTCAACACTCGTGTTGATCGAGAATTTTGTTATGCTTTCAGATTTTTTTTTCCAATAATATAAAATTAAAATATATACCAAATTAATATTCCAAAGCTTACAAGCTTTTTCAGTTACGAATCCTGAAAAAAAACTTGATTGAAAAGTATTGAACAGGTTTTTTTAGAAGGATAAAATTGCTGACTTTGATTTTAATAAGGGTTTTTTCGCAAAGGTTCCATAAAAGCACTCGACCTTCATTTTGAGAGGTTTTCTTTCATTACTAGTCCAAGGTTTTGTACTTGTTATTCGAAAACCTTAATACCTTGAAATCTTTAGATAACTATTTTCTATAAGTAAAAAAATTTGCAAAAATATAGGTTGTTGTAAATACATCCGAAAATTGTCGATTTGAGACATTTTTAATTTAATATATGCGCTCGATTTTGAATGACTTTGGAAAATATTGGAACCTATAAATCTATTTTGTCGGATACGACGAGTTCTTTAGTGAATATATTAAAAATATACGGCATTATTTAACCTAAACATACTATACTATATATGACAAATTAACATCTTTTGTACAAAAAGTTGAGTTTTCATATGGCAGTTTTATTATCAGCTATTTTGGTAACGTTTTAAAGTGTCACACATGAAATAGCTATCGACACCAGTAATCAAAATATTTTCAACAATTACTTCTTTTTTCTTAATTCTCATTCAAATTACCGGGCTTCATATTTTTATATAGATCTCATTATTATTAATTATCTTGACACTTTCTTAGCGAGAAATGAATATCGGCCAATCGATCAACACATTACATTGGGCATCCAAAATTTTAAAATTTTAATTTTTAATTTATATAAAAGTGGAACTCAAGCTCGCAAAGCGATCGTTGGCATCAAACTGTGAACACTGAGCAATCAGCATTTTTTTTTTTTTTATTTAGTGGTTATTAATTTCAACCTGGTGACCGAGAGGTTAACGTGCGCGCCATAGATTACGGGGTCAATTCCCACAGGTATCGGACTTTTTTTAACTTATTAATAGATTAAGGACTAGATGTTTAGTTGCTTGAACAATTGGCTGACAACCAACTATTGTAAAACAAATCTATCAAGACATATTTTTACATTGCGGAAAATTATATAATCTATTTCTGGAGTGGACATCTTTACACCGTGTAGATTGATATGCTCCACTTTCGTAGCGGACATGGTCAAATAAAAATATTAGATATAAATAGAAATTAATCCTTAAAGTAATGGTGTTTACCGGAAACTTAGTTCAAAGTAAATTCAAGTGGAATTTTACAAATTTTAAATAATCTAAAAACAAATTAAAGTATGTCGTATGCATATCTTCTTTACGACTTTATTGCCAAATTATTGATGTATTTTCTAAAAGTGTATGATGATTATCCTCAAAGCGAAGGCTAAATCTGTTGAAAAGAGTAAAGACCAAATTTAAATATTTTATTTTTATACTCTTTTTTATAGCTTGACTCTCGCATCGGTTATCCAACATCCAGCTATGAGTCTTATATTTTCTCGTCAGTGGGTACTTTAATATTTCTCAGAAGAAAACCCTCGTTATAAATTTTAAGATTTCAAATTGGCATCATTAATTTTGAAAAACCACGAGATTTGTAAAAGGAGAGCGAATTCAATATTAAGAAAGTCTCAGACGAAAAAAACCAAATTCGAGGTCACGATAAAACATCAATTGAATTTTTACAATACACGTAATATAGTAATAACTCTATCCTTCGATTTTAAAACAATCGTCCTTTGTACAAAAAAGTCATATTTAAAAAATGTGTATAAGATGAATCTCGTTAAATAAAACTAGCTATCGTAACTTCAACTAACCTAAAAAGGAAGTTTCTATCATGCTAACTTTTATATAAATAGTTAAATAATACATACAGCTGTTTTAAACGACATAAAAAAATTCACTCATGCTAGATGGGTAGCAAAACTGATTGTGAATCTATCCGTCGTGAATCATTTGATTCTTTGGGTTTTTCGTATAAATTTGTGAATTACGTATTTTATAAATTGACTAATTAAGTAAATGTTTTATAAGCAAACCAGGTATAAATCGGTTGCAATATTTTTATATTATTTGTTCTCCAAATCACTTGATAATTAGTGGAGAATTTTTAACTTGGATAAATATTGCTTCTAGTTTTTTGTTTCTGCCGATTTTTAAGCAACTCAATAATAGCTTGATTTATTCTATATTACAATGATGTTACTAATTCAGTTCTGAGTCTGGTTTATTTAGTTTGAGACAAAGTGGCAACTTTCACCAATATTTATCAAATGCCGAATAACATCATAGTAGCATGCATCATATTAGAAATCTTAGTTGTAACAACAATATTCATGTGAAACTACGCCGTAAAAGGTAAAAGACAAGAATGAAATCCCGTTTAGTATAATCAATACAACAGATAATAGACCACGGTATGATATATAAAGCCTTTCGAGCTTTCAAAAAAAGAATCAGGATAAATGCGTCAATATTTGATCGCCAGACCATCTTCATGAAACGGGATGAAGAACTCGAACAAGTATTGTATCGATCTAATATCCTACTAGAAGTAAATGACTCATGAACATGATGCCTGAAAAGGCTTTGAATCTCAATTTTAATATAATTATATAAATCTATTGCCAGTCAAAACTATTATTTCGTGGAACAGTCTGGCTTTAGTACTGAAATTCCTAACATAATAATATTTATTTTTTACATTGTTGTATGACTGTAGACTTCAACAATTTTCCCCGAATACAAAATTTTCTTTTCGCAGTAGAAAACAATGAAATGTAAAAGAATAAACAATCCGGACTGGCAACATTAGCTCGGAACACAGACAAAAGAATGAAATTAAAATTGCCGCCATTCTTTCATTATGAATATTTGGTCATTCTCTTCTTCGCGGTATGAAATTGGTAACAAAAACTAATTATCCCTTATTATTTCATCACACGTCTCACAATAAACATATTTTTTCATTGTTTGTCAACTTTTGCGTTATCTAATCGAAAATTTTCCATCCTCCACACCAGTGTCTTTGATAATTATCTGAGAATATCTTTTTTTATTATTCCGAAACGTAGAAATAACTTACTAGTAATAAAACATCAGTCGCATTGATAAATTTATAAGTAAATATGCCTAAATAATTTACAACACTTAAGTATAACATTAACCTTTACAATATTGTTATTCATTGATTTACAATATTATAAGAACATCACATTAAATCTAATAGAGCAGGTTTGAAACCGGTCTGGTAATAAAGTGTAAAATGTTTCAACTCACCCCAAACTATGACACTAAGCCAGTCTTTTTTCTGGTTAGTATTTTCTGTCACCTCACACCAAAGTTTTATAATACTCTTATCTTTTTGGGCATCGTTTGCATTAATCTATCTAGTAGAATACTTCACCACATTTTATCTCCCTCGAGAATTGACTTTTCCAGCAGCTTGAGACGTCGTTGTAAGATGACAAAATGTAAGACGTTAGTTCTATTACATAACATTATCGAAATTACTCAATCGTCAGAAAGTGTTTTTTGAATAATTAAAGTTTGTTATATATTTACATAATAAAAGCTCAGGTTTTAGCTTCGTATTACATCACATTAAAGCTTCCTTGAGAGCTTTTATTTAATAATGTTAATTTACTATTAAATATTATGTAAGCTATCATATTTAATTTTATGAATGTGGTAATCGTGTATATGCTATGTGCGAATAATACATTTCGTCAACTTATTCACCATATTTGCTTCCCAAATAATATATACGAATATTACTTTAAGTGTCTCTTGAAAATTGTTTTTTTTTTACGGTAAAAGCAATTTTTGATCGCTGTTTTTGTACATTACAATTACAAGCATACACGTTTAAATTTCATAGATCACAGTTTCTAATCCTATAGTTACACTTATATGTTTATAGAATCTAAGAATGTACGTCTAAACTTTAATTTGCTGAATGATAATATTTTTTTTTAGAAACCTATTTTTTTAATTCGCCAAATAATTACATAACTCAAATAGTAAAAATATCAATCACGTTATTTAAATTATAGCCAATAGTGTTCACTTGGTGATATTAGTTTTATAATAAAATGAAATATTTTACAATTTAAATTTGACATATAGATAAAAAATTGTCACCAAGCGTAGAAAAATAAAGCATACGTGTTTATATTTTTTTTAGAACTAAAATTCACGAGTTCAAAATTATCAGGTATATAATATATCAATATAAATTTTAATCATACATTAAGTCGTACATGTGTGTGCATAAACAATGATGCCTAATGGCTTGAATTGTTTGCTGACAATTAGTTTTTGTGAAAAATACTATCTCAAAACTAAACTTGATCAATTTATTGGAATAGAAATCTTTAAATAAATATAAATACAAGACTGGATTGATTTTATACGCCACAAATATAATATATAAGTAAATCTGGTTCAACACAAGATATTTAATATGGTGGTCAACAAAGTTTTATATATTAGACATCTTAAAAATAAATCTAAGTGTTTTTCTAATTAATATCGGTTGTATATCTTTTGAAGTACTGCAATAAAATATTCGCTTACCGCAACCGTTAGTAAATATACATAAATAAATTGATTCGTTACATATTACTGCTAAATACATCCTAAGTGACTTGCAAACAGACATCTTTTGTGCGTGCAAGCCGAATTCGGATTACACTCGTTAATCCCGATTAAAAATGCCGATAAAAAGCTCATAAATTCAGTAGCACGTCTGTGATAGTGCCAACAACCGCCTAAGCTTTTTAACCGGATCAGCACCGGATAATCTTACCGTGAAAGAGACTGACAGTGGATTAAATAATAATTAATACGTCTATAATAGATTTCAATGATTCTTTGGATCGTATTAAAAATTAATATTTTGTGATAAATTAAATATCCACTACATTTGTATATATTTTGCTTCAAATTATGCTTCAAAACCATATTATGATCAGAAAAGTATCCACTTTCATACTGTAAAAACGTTTTATACCCGTTTTAAAGCAAGCATTGGCATCGAGTGAAAGCTTCGAGGAATTTAGCTTTAAGATTATTAAACTTTTATAAAAGAATTTTGAATAAAGTATTTGCTTCTCAACCATGGGTCGTATTCATATGAATGATATTGATTTTTACGATGTGTATATTTATCTTGACAGATGACTACTTCTAATAATAATTGATAGGCAATCATTGCAGCAATCCACCGAAGTCCGTTCTCTTGATAATCGGTCTCTAATTACTATTGTATATGTGTTTTATATAAAGAGCTAAATTTGATAAAAACAAGTATTTGGATTGAATATATCCAATTTAGCAAAAGCTAAAAAATTAATAAAAATATATTACAAGAATAAAATCATACTTGCTTTGAATTTTTTTTAAAGAAACAGTACAATACAACGGAAAAAAATATAATATTTATATTTTATAAGATTATATATTGATTTGTGTGAAGACGTCTTGACAGACTATTTCTCACGAGAATTGTTTGTCAGACAATTGTTCAACCTAATAAGCATACAGTCCTGCATTTTTTAAATTTGACAGGCGGGGAATCGAATTTTCTTTCCCCAGATTGCTAGGCTCAAGCCATACCAACTACACTACCGGGGAGACATATAATTAATGTTAGTGACCATGTATCATTGCAATAAAAATCTACCTATACTATAATTACGTAAATTAAGCATAAAATGTCTTCATATTAAATTCTGTGATAGTTTGAGCACTTCAATGTGTGCGCAGATGTCATGTGACCACTTATCATGCGTGCAGTTGTCTGGTTACCGTATTTTTTAATACTACTTCACACAATAATAAGACCCGACAATTGTTTTTCATTCGTTATATAAATCACGTTAAATTTAAAATTAGGGTGTTATTTAATAAAAAATATCATTTTTACAAAACTGCGATGTTTTTTTGGGAATTTTAGTATAGTAAGTATCCAATTCGAACGCGACCTTAAGGAGTCAACTGAAAATGAACAAGCGAAGGTCCCACAGCGCCATCTCGCATTCAGAGTATATACAATGTCATTAACGTTACCTGGAATCCACCTGAAAGCGTTAACTAGCAGGCCACGTCCCTCGGGTTTGCCGACCCTGGAAGTGATTCGTTATCTCGCTCGCCAGATAGCGCCGTTCCGTAATTATTGCAAACCAATCGGCGAGAGGAAAGTCACGTGACGACGTTACCCCTCGGGTTTTTAATGCTCGGCTCGCGTCGAGTGGATAATTTAATAAACATATTAAAATGAGATCATTTTGTTTTTATATAGTGCTTTTAGCTTAAATATCAAAGAGTACCGCATT
Organism: Rhyacophila evoluta; assembly: GCA_022683975.1. NCBI lineage: Eukaryota > Metazoa > Arthropoda > Insecta > Trichoptera > Rhyacophilidae > Rhyacophila > Rhyacophila evoluta. Next base: position 11,998 of record JAGVSQ010004703.1, on the reverse strand, counting down.
ATGTATGCACACTTTTTATCTGCGCTTCGTTTTACAGAGAAGATATTTTTTTAAATATTCGAAGTTTACATAAAAAATATTTTTACCACGAATTTGCTTTATCTACTGTTAATCCATTATGAATAATCCATTCGAAATAAAAATTTAACACTTCATAATTTTCCAACTTTTTTACATTAAGATCAGTTTCATCATGCAACGAGTATTATCACTTGGAATTCCACAATACCAATTCTATTTTAGCATATTATTTTAGTGAAGATTAGTCGACAGAAAATCGCCTAAATCATTAATACGCAGTCATGCACCTTCGTTTTTTTTTTCAATAAAAATATACAGCTGTGGGATTCAAGCCCGTGATCACCCCACTAGGTTTATGCGGCTTTCAATCGTCTAATAAGGTGATTATCATTTCCATCATTAAATAAATATCTATCTCTCTCTTTATCATGCTCGCTCCAAAAATATATCATATGGATGACAATTATGTGAATATGATCACTCTGCATATCGCATATATATAATATATATCCGCATCGTAAAAATATATCATATAATTGGTTTTCAGCCTATAACTTCTTAATCATCCAGTGCTTCCTAAACTTTTTCGGGCCGTGGAACTTTTTACGGATTGAAATTTTTAAAAGATAAAATTAAATTAAATCGTTGTGTGCTCGTTTTTTTTTTAGCTCGCACTACTAAAACACTCCTATGACAACGCTAACGCCGCCATACATACTTTGAAAATCCCAGTCCGACATCTTTGGAATTTTAAGAATCTTACATCTGTAAGACTCGTTCACGCATCTTCCAGTTATAAAACTCTTAGCCACTAAGTAGATAAAATGTAGCTTTATTCATATACATATACTCATAATATAGTTGTATACATTTAAATATATTTTTTTGCAATTGTTCCGTTGACGTATACTTCTTTGTATCAGTATGGTAGACTCTAGAAGCTTCGTTGCTAATGAAATACCCGAAAACTTTTAAATATTCAAATTCGAGTTTTTTCGCGCAGTTGATTAGGTGCTAGCTTCGCACCGGAAACGGCGCCGTGGCGTCTCCCACGCACACTTCCCGTTAGCGCCAATTTTTAAAAGGTCAGAGTGCGCCTAACTTCATAATAATTCAACAGCTGTTGCGGTACGCTGTCGCGAATCTAATGTAGCAATTTCAACGCGTTTCTTCAGCTTGTGCTCACTTTATGTAACTACTTAAAATAATATGGAGTATTCGACAACGCATTAACGTAACTCACATGGAAGTAATTAAATCACGGTGATTGAATATAGCATTGGTGAACAACGCGGAATTTTCACACATAATTAAGCTCTTGGCTTAATGTTGATATTATCGCTCATGTATTCAAATTTCATTTAAACACGTCCTCCATCTCGCTACGACATAATTTCATAATCTGTATTATTAATTTATTTAGAAAGTATTAAAGTACATAGGGACAGATTTTTTTCTTCTATTTAATATTTGATCAAACGTCAATATATTATATATATATTTTTAAATTATGTTACAAATTGTTTTTAAATGATTTTTTTAACATGTACACTTCGATAGTAGAGAGTTATGGGCTGTTATTGTATTCCTATGATTAGTCTTTCAATTGTAGGATTCGATATCACAATATTCAATGCTAATGAACTCATACCAGGGATCCGAATAAATAATATTATATTAAATCATCCACACCCACAGGCTAATAACCATTTTATGCTCATTTAGAGATGTTGTATTTTACAATCGCCCACAACACTTAGTTAGTAATAAATCTAGTTATATACTTAAATTAATCTCTCAACTCTTAATCATCACCCTAGAGACTTTAATCGCTCACTGCTGGGTGATATTTCCCACTTTGGGAATCACTGCTCTAATACATAGTCTGTAGAGAGTAATAAATAATTTAAATTATAAATACAGTGAAAAATACAGAAATAATTTTATTATAATTTAAAATATTATAAAAGATTTATAATCAAACTTAACCTTGTTACATAATGTCGAGCTTTGACAAGATAAGTCATTCTCATTTGTCGATTATGCATACTACAATCTTGAAAACAAATAACTCCGTTATCAAATCATATTGACATTCAAATAACGCTTTTTATATTAAGCATTCACAGAATGATAAATATCAAAATTCAATATTCCAATCCGACTTCGTGCTCAATCAGTTCGAGTATCAAAAACACTCGATGTTTATATGCAAATAACATTTTAGGCATGGGTATCTTTAATTCTCAGAATTTATTTAAATATTTTAAATGAAACAAAAAATAATTGGGTCAGGGAGATACAATACATTATCTGTAGATAACAACATATCCAATATGACTGCAGTGACAAATAAGCGATAGTTTTTTTTGCCAGAAGTTTTTTTGCCAATTAGTCCAAGCTCGTGAGTCCAGTTAGCAATAAGCCTTACGTATTTGTTACTAGGCCTCTAGATAGTAAGAAACTATTTTCGACGGCCGAAACTTATATTAGTTTTTATCATACGAAGTAAGCAGGTAATTTTATATGACAGGCTTTAGTATTTTATATAAAAAGTTATGTAACATGCTGTAATGTTTCGTAATACAAATAAAATTCACTGGACAACGTATTTTAGTTTTTTAAATGAGTTAGGTTTTGTTGAATATTTAAAGTTGTTTCTAGTGCGTAGGTAATTTAATATTTTTTGTTCACTCGTTTTAAACTGAAATAAATTTTGTCTTCACTTAAAAAATTACTCCCCAGTAGCTAAAAGGTAAGCATGCACGCATCGCATAAGGAGAACCCGGGATCAAATTCCACATTTAATGGATTTAAAGTTAATGCAGAACTGGATACCCATTGAGTTAAGCAGTTGTATAACAATTAATTCTCGTGAAAATGATCTGACAAAACATATCTTTACATTTCAGAGATTCATATGCCCCACTTTAGAAATGGTATAAAAATATATTTTATGATAGAATCAATGTTGGGTGTTTTTAACTCACATTCAATTTACAATAAAATTAAATAGTTTCCCTCGCCAAATCCTACCAAATATAATGATTATTTTTTTAATATCATACTCATTATTTTAATGAACTATCATACATTGCACGAATTTGATATGACTACAAATACAAAACAACCCACAGTTTGACAAATAAGAAAATGCATTAATTTAAATTGGGTTATTTTATGTAAGCGAAGTATTATTTTGGGTCCCGTTAAAAACCCCATGTGATAGAGATAATGGGTGAAGAACGTTTATAGAAGGAGATAAAAAAATCAAGCTCATAAAAGTGTTGAAAATATATAAAAATTAGAGTCAATAGTCAACGAAAAAACGATATATTATACGGTATATAGTAATATAAAATTATTAAAGCTCGTAAGAATATACAGCTTTAGGTTAGCATGTATATTAAATCTACGCTTCAATGGTTTCACCCTTTTGATGGTATAATTAAAATAACATTAAAGTATGGACAAAAGACTAAAGACACAAAACTCTGTTTTTCTTCTATAATTTTTCTTCTTTGTTTAATTTTATCAATTAATGAACATCCCCCTGACAAAAATTATCCTTTATAGACGGTCAATTGCTTTTATAAATGAATTACAAAGTCATGCAACATGCAATTCGTTTTTTTTTTTGTTTTCCACTAAAAGCTTTTCAATTGATTTCGGCTTAGAAAATACGAGGCTGCACAAATTTAATAATGAAAGTAAGACATGCATAGAGTTCGAATTTGATCAGCTCTTTGATGTTGATAAATCGAATTAGCGTTGATTTTAATTCACTTGTTTCGGTATAAATTAGTTCAATGCAATAAAACGAACATAAATAATACGTCAAATAAAAATGCTACATGATCCATCACCTCATATTATCGAAGTTATTTTTTCATCAGAAAATTAAACAAATTGACAATTTTTCAAAGGATACATCATTCATTTCATTTGTAAGTATTTTTTGTTTTTTATGTCATATTCGCTCCGAAAATGAAGCATATTAATCTCTACAATGTGAAAACATATCTTGAAAAATTTTCATGAGAATTGTTTGTCAGACAATTTCTCAACCCAATAGGCATCTTTTATTCTCGGATATTTAAAATCCAGCAGATGTGGGCACTGAACGCGCATTCCCCAGATGCTAGTTGCGCGTGCTAACCTCTACACTACCAGAGAAACACACAATTTTTTCAATTCGACATTTTAATTGTTTTTATTATAAACTTAAGCATTTCGTACTGTTCTGGGCTAAAAATGAAATTCTGTTTTGACTATGATAACATTAACATATCCTTCTTATAAATAGTTGCCCCATAAAGGTGTCGGTGATAAAAGCTCAAATGAATATATATTTTTTGGGAATTCTTTTATTATTCATACATCATTTTGCTTTTTTGACAATATTATACTATTTAATTGATTTTTTAAATGACTTTGAATCGAAGAATGACACAAAAGAAATTTACGTATAGTACAAATCGTTGACACCAATGAGTATAATGTAACACATCATTTTAACTTTGTATTATTACTAATTAACTGTAAATCGTTTGTAATATCTCACTTTTCTGAAGTGTTGAGAAAAAAAAATCATGATTTTCATTCTTTTATTACAGGTAAGAGATATGAGATGCCTTTTCACTCATTTTGATCAACGTTGCAGCACTCGTAAGTAAATTTTAACATTAAATATTCCATATGATAAGTTGATTCAGTTATACGTATCTTAAACATACTCAGTTATGTATAAATTATTTAAATATTTCATATGTATCGTTACTTTTAACACAAGTCTTGTCCTTCAATATTTCCACGTCCTACAAATGCCAACAATGTATCAGTATACATTATATATAATAATATTAAACTGGCCGGTGAAAAATCGTAACCTATTTTGGTAAATATACAATATAAATAAAACTAATACTGACGTGCAATTATTAATAATGGTGCAAATCCAATTATTAAATTAATACGTTAACTCAATTGAACATCATTTTACAAAAATTTAAAAGTAATATTGAAAAATGGTTTTAGATGAAATCAGATTTGAAAAATAACTATTTCAGTTGTTAAGCCGACTTTATGATAACAGATTAATTTTACGGTATTTTTTATCATTCAATTGCTCAAATCGTTCCAAGCGAAAAAAAATATTTCTTCTGAGTTTTATAAAGTTACGAGACTTTAATTCACGATCTTTAAACAGAAATGGATTTACCTATAGGCGCCTGGGGCTACATAATTGAAAGGACTCAAAATTGTCTCACCATAAATTTCCAGGTTTAAGAAAACTTAAAAAAACAAAACGAAAAATCACAAAGCGCCGCATAAATATTCGAGAAATTTTGATCTAAAAAAACCAAAAAACGATAGGGTACTAGGATATAGGGGCCTCGTAATTGAATTGCTACTGGGGCCTCTCGAGTACTAAATCCGCCACTGCCTTTATAAAATGACATGCTGATATCCGAAAAATAAAGAATTGGGTTTTCACAGGCAAAACTTATTTCTAAAGAATTGATGTTTTACATAATTATTACATATATCATCGTATTACCGTTTCAAAAACCGGTACTTTGTAGTGACGATACTATTTTTTTCTGTTTGTTTCATTGGAATATCTAAATGGAAATATGCGGTTAAGGCGATACTGTTTTCTTTTTGTTTTCGTATCTTGGCAGTGTAGAATGTCTACTTGAAAATGTATATTGTAAGTAAATCATTTTGCGATTACGAGTAGGGTTGCGAAAACAACCGTTTATTCTAAAACATTTTCAATTTTTTTTATACGTCGATTTTCAAAAAAAGCCGGTAATTCATAAAATTATTTTTATATCCAAATTAAGACTTTGATATAACCAATTCGTTTCATTTCGATTTACACGAGAGATAATATATTAGATAAGTGTGTTCTTTTATCAGCTATGCTACCATATGTATATATTTGATTATAAAAATTGTTTCTTCAATATACACTTAATATACTCTTTTGTTATATTATTTTTAGAATATTTTTCATGATTTTTCGTGGGGTATTTTACGTTTTAACCTCGTGTTTTATAATTATTCGATTATAATTACCATTAGATAAATATTATATAATACTTATAAGATAAAATGTATTATTAGGAAAGGAAGTTTATTAAAAAGAAATAAAACAAATATAATTAGTAAAATAAGTTTGTCAATACTTTATAAGAAGTTTTGGCAACCCTAATGAGGATTTGCGCATTAAGGCGTATTGGTATTCAGAACATGGTCAACTTGACAGGTGTCTTTGTGCGTTTTTTTTAATAAATCATATCAGTTACTTCAATATATAATACATTAGAAGATAGTGTGTTGTGTATCGAAGATTTATGTCCATTTTAGAAATTGCATTTGAAACAAGTTTGCTCAACGTCTCCTTGTCAGTTCACTGTTGTATCTCATCCATCTTCTTACACGGTGATATAAAAAATTAATTAGTTATATTATCAAATCAATTATAGATTAAGTCTAATACTAAGCTATTTAATATACCAGTAATGTCAAATTATTAAGTTCACCATACCGATAAAATCATCACGTGCCTTGAATCACTCAACAATAGAGGTCGTCAATTCAAGTCTATTGCACAAATAAACACGTTTTTAAAGTTTATTAAAATGCAGAACATGGATTTCCAAGCAATAAATAACAACAATTTTTAAGAAAAACCCAAAATAACACCTTCAAAACGAATGTTGTCTGCATATTATATTAAAATATACGTTTAACATTTCATCTTTTCAACGTGTGCTATTTAGTTTTTTATGTATTATATTCCACGTTTTATGCAATTTGAATTAAATACATGAACACATCTTTTTTATACATTTACATACAGCTTAATAAAGGCAATTTAAATATTTTTCTGCCACAAATTCTGTTTGTATGCATGTATATTTACATGAATATACTACGATAGTTAATTTTTGGGATGAAATATTTTTTTATAACTTTAATAAAACACCGTTCACGATGTTACATCTATTTGGTGTATTCACAAAAGCAGACTAATTAATTTCGCTTTTACGAACACACCGCTTCATTAGTAACAATTATTACTATCAATTTTTCGTTACGTGTATAATTTAATCATGCATACAAACATTATGCCCGAGGTCTTGACAAGTCGTCCCAACTAACAAACAATTATAATAAATTACTCAAAACAAACTTACACGAAAGTTTAAATAAACTTACCGTCGAATTAATTAGAAAAGCTTATTATATTCGTTAAAACTTGAACGAGATAATTAATATTTCGAGAGAAATATTGATCTCGTTTCTTGCTGTACCTATTTACTATATCGTAAGTATGGAAAACTTTTTAATGGCAATTAGCAATGTTACTAAATGATAAAAATATATATCCTTATCGAATCATATTTCAATTGTATTTTATAATGTAACTGCTTTATAGCCATAGCTTTGAAAATAAACTTTATTAAACAGACAAATTCATTGTCCCTGATAATAAATTTCAAACGCAACAATGAAATCATCATCAGATGAATCAGGAAAATTCCATATAATTATACATTATTAAAATTAGCATGGATTTTTTATTAATAAATTAATAATCTAATGAAAATATAAAGTTATTACTACTATAAGTAATAATTACTGTCTAATTACAACGCATTTTTATTTATTACCCATTAATTATTCAACCATAATTAATTATACATTATTAAAATTAGCATGGAATTTTTATTAATAAATTAATAATCTAATGAAAATAAAAAGTTATTACTACTATACGTAATAATTACTGTCTAATTACAACGCATTTTTATTTATTACCTATTAATTATTCAACCATAATGAAAAGCGTATGAATTGTTAAGTTATTGCATTTTAAAATGAATAGTATAAATAGTTTTATAAATTATTAACACGATAAACTACGTAATAAAGTATGTATTTATCACATGGTAAAAAAATTCTATCTCTACTGGAATATTTTATAAATTTATCCTTTAACATATCGTCGTGTTACTGGTAGAAGGCGTTAAAGTAAAAAAGCGAGTTTTAATATTTGAGTCTCTCTGTTAAATACATTTTACGACAAATTCTTAAAGTATAATGTTTTATTTGATAAAAATTGTCGTCAAACGTATTTCACAGAGAGACTCAAACATTAAAACACGACTATCTCAAAACTAACTTTTTTACTTTAACGTCTTTTGCCAGTAATACGACGATATTACGTGTGGAAAATCTTGGATGTACTCAATTGACTTTGAAAAGCAATGTCACGGCAGACACGAGAGAAATTATTTTGATTTGGGACTATCAATAAGATATTTTCTTCACAAATTATACCAAAAGTGAAAAAAAAATCGATACATAACGTGAAAGAAACAAAACGACAGTTATCATGGCAGAGTGTACGATATAACAGTTATCATGTACGGTTATATGGATCGGTTGTTTAGGCCCCAAATCAGTTAGAAGTTGTAAAGGGTTCAGAAGAATGTTCTTTACTTGCAGGTATATGGATACTACTCGTGGCTCTATCCAACTATTTTCAATTTAGGCATGCTTTCTTATTGTAGCCTAAAACTAAGGAGGAATATATATTTGGCGACACATTCATGCATAGTCTTACTGATAACTCTGCGGCTCTGACCAATATTGGTATATACGTCCCTGAGAACTACATGTGAAATCAAAAACACCAGCTTATTTTATTCCTAAATTCAGAACTAACCTGCCAGTAGTCATACCAATTTGAAGAGTAATGGTGATGGTTAACGAAATTGCCTCGGTTATTGATATTTTCCACCTGTGTGAAAGTAAGTTAAGATGGATAATACTGGACATATTTTTAGATTAGGATAATCAAATAATATGCATTGTTACAACTAAGGTATGTTAGAAATTTTCTTATAAGTCGTATTGATGATGGAGTAGATAACGCACACACTTATGAATCACTTCGTATCATATGTAGAGCTATCTCAAGTCTCAGAATTCCAAAAAAAAAGCTTTAAATGCGTATTATGTATACCGAACCCGTTGGATAATTAAATAATAAATAGTTTTCGCGAAACACAATCTACTAAACTAAATCTTCACTTTATATAATATGTATCTAAATTTCTTGTAAACAGTAAAAAAATATTTACGTTGCATAAAAATTATATACATTTTTTGGTTTATGTTTTTATAAAAAAAAATGGAAATAGAATACTACATTTTTTTTTCATGTAATATATTTCAACTATTGTACATATAAAAAGTCTACATATTTTTTGAGAATTATGTATAAAGGAGATAAAAATGTTTATCATTACAATAACAGCGTCCTCAATATGAAATTATACATTATATTTGAGATAGAAAATACCTAACGTTAATATGTTCACTATCGTGTCACTAATCGCTTTCGGTTTTAACTCTATTCAAAGATCATCCCTCGTCACATTTTATCCAACGATCTCAATATTATCTGCATAAAGAGGCCCGTAGCATCCTTCACTTAGTCAGACCATTGAGTGGAAGCCTCTCCACTTCCGTCGTTTTCGCCGACAATGAGCCTCATTAAATTATACGTAATCTCTTCTGTCCATACACAAAACTATCTAGAGACGACTTTAGGCTACAATAATATAAAATGTATATTAGTCAATCGAAGTGTCAAAACATAAATTACGACGTTGGTCTACCAACATATAATATATATAATAAGAGGGAATTAAAAATATTAGTTATCACATGGTACCTACATTAATAATACAAGCTCAATTATTATTAATCCATTTACTTGTTAGAATCGTATTTAAAAAAACTGAACTTTTATTATCACCTCGGTAGGCAATTGGTAAACGCGTGTGCTTTTTTATATCGGTCGTCAGTAATTTCACAGCTTCACCGTAAGGATTCTTTAAATACAAGCAGTACTAGATCTCTAATGAGATAAGCTTATTCAATACATGGGAAACAACTTATCTATATTGTGGTGATCCACATCCGAAACGTACATGAAATAAACATTTACAGATAAACACATTTACTTTAACAAAAAAATCCTGTATTCTCAACATCACATTTTTTTTCAAATATAACAGAAAAGGACAAACAGAGAGTTAGGAACGCTGCCATATTTCAGTGGGGCGAGCGGGATGAAAGCAAGATATCGATACCCGATGTACGTTTGAGGGGTTTTCTGTTCATATAATTGAACATTTAAATTTTCTAAGCTTGCTTTATTTTTATTGCTATAGTTTCTTATAGTTTTAAGAAGTATTTTTTGCATTATTTATTGATTGGTGACCAAAAATGGTAGTTTATCTTTAAATAGCTTATCATAAAGTTGAGTTGATATTAATTTAATAAATCTATTATTGTATTTATCTTATCAGAACTGTCGCTAATCTAATATTAGAAGCTTTACGTATTGCGGTATATGTGGCATTCGAGTTAGTATTGGCAATGTTATTTGCTTGATCAATAACGTGCCAGAACTTTCAACACCTTTGTCACACTTACCCCAAAGTGGATGACGAGGTTACCTTACAAATCGAGCTTTTCCGTTTTTTTTTCTATCACTGTTTGTTACATGAAAGGTCACATTGGTATAAAAACCTTTTTTTATTCTCATTAACTGATAAGAATAAATATAGCATCTTTTTTAAAACCATTTATGCTACTAATTGACTTAGATGACTACATTGTCTCTGTTTTTGTAATCACTTCGTTTATTTATAGATTCATTTCTGATGTTATTCAACAATTTTCAAGCTTTTGATATATTTGAGGTAAATTAAATACCCTTTTATATCACGTTTTAATGTTAATAAGGTTTTTTCAGAATAAGGATCAGATACACTCTAGTTTATGTCAACTAAGATCTTGGAAAGCTGCTCTTGGGATTTTATAAACACCACGTTTATTAAACCACAATGTACCCTCGTATATTAGGTGCGTAGGCCTGTCAGATAATGGGGCAGTATGATTTAATACTAATTAATAATAAGTAATTTGCTACAGTTATATAGATATTGTACGAATAATAGTTATTTTTCAAATTAACTTTTTATGCAATTATATTATTCTATGTAAATTAAAAACGAAGAAATATAAAATCTCACTTTATCAAAATACAATTATTTGAAAAAAGAACTGAATTTATACTAATAAAACGTAATACGTTTTTAAATATATTTCTTATATAAAATGTAAGTGTCACATTTCATACAAAAAATGACAAAGCAAGATGACAAGTAAACATTATAATTATCTATTTATTTCTCATCGATTAATGGTACAGCTGAACAGTTATATAATTGTGTAATTTTGTGATTGAATGAAACCGATTCATCATACTATCGCATATGTTTTCTTATTAATTAATATTAACCGTTTGCAAATTTATTTTTTGAATTAAGTATATTTAACAAAATCTGAATATATTCTATTTGTCACATATAGAATTCAAAAGGCAACTATTTTTAAAAATTCGTAATATTCATGATATGTTTTTTTTCATGTCTATATTTTTATCCGGCGGAATTTTTTTATTTTTACGTTTCAATTAGGAACAGTAAAACTATAACAATATCACTTTAATTCATATATATAACCCATAAGTCTTGATGAAATGGAATTCCCAGAACTACTTCTTAAATCATATCAAAATTAATATGATTCTCACTTCAATAGACTGACTGATTTGTCATTAATTCCCCTAGTAAATATCAAATCGTCAATATGATGGATTATCCTCAACCAGAGGTGCGCGTTAACTTTAAATTACCATGCACTTAATTTTTATTATCAGCCTACTTACATATGAAAATTGTATTTTTATTAATACTTTCTGAACACTTTAGAAAAGATTTTAGGTAGAAATTATTAACTATCCATAGTATGTATCTTTGGACTTCACAGTTCTTAACCGGTCACGGTGGTTTTGCCTCCAAGCTCTGTCAGCTTGGTCTTA
>JAGVSQ010004702.1:0-18889 GCA_022683975.1 Rhyacophila evoluta | reverse complement strand
TCCTGCATTTCGCCACATAAGCAAGTAGGAGATTCTATAAGACCAAGCTGACAGAACTGTGAGGTAAAACCGTTGCCTATGGAATTCCATTAAACGTTTTGACAAATAATCGCTAGATGTCCTGTAATATTTTATATAAATCGAGACCTAGAAGAAATGGATATTTCCAAGGCTGGTATGGAATAACATAGCCAAATTAATAATAATGTTACCAGTATACATACGTGTCTCTGGTGAATAATTTGTTTAAATTGGTTTTCGATGAACCCACCATGATAATAGTAGTAATGCTAATAATTAAGGCCTTGTGCTCTTTGAACTGAGGGAAATTTAAATTGAATTTATCTGAAAGCGCTCTCGATTTACGAGCGCGGCTTTTCAGTTTAGATTAAAACCACATCACTCGACGCGCACTCCAAACGACCCTCATTTATTTTCAATTTTATTATTTTCCTTGCGTGCGCGAACCTTGACATGGCAGGACTCTTCACATGCCCCTCGCACTGTCGGCTATTTGCATTAAATCCGTGGATTTGTGGACTGTTTTCACCAACTACACCGTTTCTTCTGTTTGTACCATTATTGACCGAGTAGTAAACGCACGCTCTTCATTGATTAACATAATGGGTTCAACTCTCTAAACCGAACTGTAGTTATTAAAGATAGGTTCAAAAAAATCAATGATGCTAAACCGATTTCAATTAAACCCGGTAATAAACAACCATTGAAAGCTCATCATATATACGATTTTTGTGGGTAAAGCGCGATAATTTTACAGCATAAAATAGTTTTATATGTTACCTAAAATGATTCTGCAACCCAATATGGCTGAAAGCAGAAGTCCATTTTTGAAAATTTTACAAGATAGTGTTAAAACTGATTATTTTGTTTTTGCAATTGTTTTTACGAATAAAAAACACATTTCAAATGATTCATTCGTAAAACTGCTTACGAACTACATACTTTTGATAGATTTGAATACAAAATAGTAGAATTATATATTTTGCAGTAGTTTTTTTAGTCTCCGATCCGAATGATAGTGTTAATCCTCTTGGGAGATTTTCTCGTTGTGTATTTAAACACGACGTCAAATTAATACGAGACTTCAACATAATATGTTGCAAGAAAACTTTGCACTCTAAGCCATCTAAATGTCATTATTAATATCTAAAAATAGAAAATTATACTTTTTTTAAATTACGTTTAATCTGCCTTTTCTTCATTATATATTTTATCAGTAATCATTGTATTCTTTAATTAATCCGACAATAATTCAAGTAATTTAAAAAAACCAATATTGTTGTTAACTTCCCTAACAAGCCTTTTTATTAAAAATGAAATTTTAAAAACGTTATTTTTGTACGTGAATAGAAATGATAACATCTTGTCTGGTGTAGCTCATTATAAAAAAAACACCGTATCCGGTTTTTGTATTTTTTTTCGCAACTCATCTAAAATTATCGCCTTTTAATTTTAAGGAAATATCTATGGATTTATATTAATAAAAATCTAAATGTTCGTTTGTTCAAAATCTTAAATCTTCAAAAATTTTTCACCGGCTGAAATTTCGACACAAAATTGCATTCAAATATGCACATGTTTTTATATACCTATTATAACATAGATGTCACAGCTGTGATAGGTAGAAAAAGCTTTTTTTTAAAACAGCGTCATTATTTTCAACTAGACTGAACCACAGCAACCCGTGGCCGGGTTGAACTAGTATATAATAAATATAAATAATCATTACTTTAAATATATAACTTATTCTAGTTTGCATTTTAAATGATGAATTCAATCTAACACGTGAAAAGTTTTCAGTTCATTATTTTGTGACTTAGAATATCATTCAATTCATGACGAGTAAGTTTAAATCTGCTTAAATTCAACAATACTTGATATTGCATTAACTATTTATTGAATATCTGATAATGGGCTTCCGGAAAGTTCACCGACAACAATTCACCGAGTGGATTCGAACCTGATGTTCGATTACAGTAGGAAACATTATGCAATGCCCCTAAATCACGGTTCATATTTTACCCACATATTCCTGGCTTATAATTAAGTCAATTACTTCAATAAATGTTTGGTTAAACAAAGTTGTAAAACCTGCAAGTTACATTTTTCGGATGTAGACAACGCTTAATTTTTATTGTACAATCTTGTAGAGAATATTATTAGAATGAGTTGTGGCTTGAGTAAATTCATACATTGAAAAATGTTCCGTGAAATAGTTGGTTGTTTTTTTTTCAAATAGTTCAAAATTTAAACTATCCTTATATCTTCTTTCTTCTTTTTCGATATCCGCTTTCTAAGTGGAGCATATGAACACCACTTGCCACCTCCAAGAATCCCTTGCCAAGTATTCTTGCGTCCTCCCAGGTCATACCTGCATCCCGTAACTCCGCCGAATACATTCTATAGATAGTATTTAGCGGCCTTCCAGGACGCCAACGACCAGTCGGCTTAAAGAATAGGCAGGTCAGGTTCAGACTCTCAAATCCCTAATCCTAAGCGAATAATTTCAAATTAAAACAGATATAATGTTTTAAAGTTTTTGAGAGGTGATGCTTAAAATATTAATTATTAATTAGACGTTATTAGCTATTAAGTTTTAGACATGTATTAAACAACAAATGCATGTTGTTCACAATTTCAATTATAGATTTTAAGTGTAATTAATTTGCATATACCTACACATTTTTGTTTAATTATTGTGTTATATTTATTTTAGGGTTAATGTCGAGGGGAGCAAGTGGGGTTTGGCCAGAGAATAATTATTTTAAAACCTCTTATTGTACAAATATTTTTAACGTTAGACTCATTAATTATTAACGATTGAGCCACTAAATTATTTACAAAATAAGTATTCTCTATAGATATATATATATATATAATAACAACCATCTAAAAGCGGATGTGCTGAAAAAAAAACTTCATGACTTTGTGGCTAGAAAGCTTTTGCTTTATTATTACCAGCCCGTTAAAAAGCTCCGAGGCTCGCGCAGGCTTAGCGCAAAGTGAATCGGTGATGAGCTGAATACTGCGTTGAATAGAAACTAGCCTTCGTAGATAAGACGCCTTCCGTTCGACTTCGGATGTGGTTCGCGTACTTTATAAAAAGAATAGCTTTTAAGATAACTTAACTGGAATAACAATTCAACTTCATAGTTTCGTCTTAAAATCGATGTTTTAGTGCTTTTAGGAAAAAAAAATATTTAATACACATTATTAGCTATGTCCGCTCTCAATATATGTACTATGTGGATCACTACCATACCCAAACTGTATAAGAAGTATTAGAAGCCATATACGTAAAATATTTACTCGGATTCGAATATTAAAAAATCGTTCAACTCAACATCAATTACTGTATTCGAACCCGTGACTTCAGGTAGCAACGCACGTGCGTGTTTTGCCACAATTTTTTACTCACATTGAAAGTATTTTTTTCCTTCTAATACTATGTTCGTTCCCTAAGTGGAGTGTGAAGATATCCACTCCGAAAGTGAAATATATGAATCTCCGCAATGTGAAAACGTCTTGACAGATTATTTTTCACGAGAATTGTTTGTCAGGTAATTTCCAGTCTTGCATTTTTGGATTATTAAAAATCCGACAGATATGGGAATCGAACCCGCATTCCCCAAATTTCTAAGCGCACACGCTTATCTCTACCGGGGCGGCAAGTATTCATATTATATTAAATGTCCATTTACAAAAATTTTACTGTAAAGCTTTATTTATAATAAATATAGAGCGTGTTTCACTATAGACGTATTTTTAAAAGATAAATATGACGTCAATGGATTATATTTTGCGTGAAGATACGCAAAAGGCACTCGCGATTTATTTTTGCCAACCAACTTTTGAAGACAGTTTTGATATTGAGCCTAATGTTAACACACTAATAGTATCGAGAGTCATTACACCTGGATCTCCACACTGAATATTTATCTCAAATTTTTTTTTTTCTGTGCCATTAAAAGACTTGATACCATGGCGTTGAGACAATTTTAAGAAACATTAAAATTCTACTCAATATTTGTGTTTATGTGTGTTCTGATGGATTGATCTTAGCCGAAAAAATTGTAGTTCTATCTTTTGAATGTAATTATTTATTGTTTTCAGACATTGGCGTCATCATCAGGCGGAAGTGCGGCCCACTTTGAACCCCAGGTCGCAGCTCTTTGTGACCCTGGCGCTACTTACCATCCGCAGTTCATGAACGACCAGGGACGATGGGAGACGGACCTCGCGACCAAGCCGACGGCCGGTGCCACTTGCATGAAGGACAAGATGGATATCCTGGAGTACTGCAAAAAGGTTTGCGATCGTCCTCCAGAATTATTTATATAATAACACAAGTATCTATGTAACTATTGCTGGATGTCAGCACTGACTTTTTCAAACGTCTCTATTATAAAATACGTAACTAGTGTTAATACGTGGCACATATTATAAATATAACAGGTGAAAATGCGACGCCAGACTTGGCTCAACCACATATTGTAAATGTCTCAAAAAGCTCTAATCTAATCTGCCTGTTCTTTAAGCCAGTCGAATTTTAGCGTTTTGGAAAGCCACTAAATACTAAAATGTATTCTGCGAAGTTACGAAATTCGAGTATGACCTGGTAGGACACAAAAATACTGAGCGACAGACATTTATGGATGTGGTACCCGTATGCTCCATATAGGGAGCAGATACGAAAGAAGAATTTATTAAAATAATATTAATTTTATAATCCAGTCTTTCTGTTCCAGATTCATTAATTCTGTCTGAAATATGAACGTTCATTTATTTTTTCTGAATGAAATTTCCAGTGTTAGGTAACTGGTCACGGATTAGGCAGCTTTCATGATATCACAGCCAGAATGGGGGCTAAAGCCTTTTTCTCTGTGAGCTTTATCGATAAGCTTTTTCAATCTGGTGTAGCGTATTACGCAGAGCCGCACTGGTAATTATAATATTCCGGTGAATAATAAAATAAATTATAAGTTTTTTTTTAATTACAATTGATTAGAATATCTTTATCACGTCACCGTTCGATTTTTGAAAAAATTATGTTTGATAATTAATTTCGTTCATTAACTAAACATTCAAAGTATGGCACTTGAGTTATAACCTTAGATTTTCATGACAGCTTTACCGGAAATCCTCTGACTTTAATTTAGGTTATCATTGCAAAATAGTGAATAGAGAAACTGAGAATTCAATATGTATTTAATCTGCTATAACTGATTAAATAGACATACACTGTTGCATTTATTTTTGGAAGCTTCTTTCAAATGTGTCAGGACATTATAGAATCCGTCAATTACGGAGCACTATTATGTTTTTTAATACACATTTGAAAACATAAATGGACCAAGCATACATCCTTGTCTAACACCAGGCTACTCATACCTGAAATAAGCCGGTACACATTGTCTAATGATTAGTGTAATATTATCGTTCTACTTCCACATCCTTTTCATTATTATATACACCATACACAACGTCAATCGTCTTTCATATCTTCCCAAGCTATTTCAATATCTCTTACCTCTTTCGAATACATCCTATATGAATTTAAGATAAAAATTGATGGCTTTCTGAATTTTTAGAGTCCCGTTACACTTGACTGTTCTAATTTTTTTCAAAAATTCTATAATCCTGACGAGAAACTTTGTTATTTATAATTATTTTTACAGTGACATTTGCAAAAAAAGGCTGATGCAAAAATGTCAAATATCATTAACAATATATCTCACTGCCATGACAAAAAACGATATACTATTATGTTTGCATCCAAAAATATAAAAACGTAGAGGTCAGGCTCAGACTTTTTTGTGGTATCCACAAAACAAAGGCGGGCCGAGCAGTGTTATTAGTATTAAAAAAATATATTTCGTTGAAAATTTCGTCGACTAACTCCTTGGTGGATTAGCATTTTGAATCAGGGC
This sequence comes from Rhyacophila evoluta, assembly GCA_022683975.1. NCBI lineage: Eukaryota > Metazoa > Arthropoda > Insecta > Trichoptera > Rhyacophilidae > Rhyacophila > Rhyacophila evoluta. The sequence goes on along the minus strand of JAGVSQ010004702.1, from coordinate 12,938 downwards.
ACCGATGTAATATGGCCATTTAAAATATTTTGGTTTTATAATAGAAAAAAGTTTTGAGCCTCTTTGAATATTTTGCGAAATTTTTACATAAACTTTCAACACTACTCTGCTCTTTTAAATTAAAGCTTTAATGTAGACGCCAGACTTTACACTTATTTGATAAAATTCCTGATGTTTATTTTCATATAGTTATTCTATAAACTAGAATTATATCAGTATACTACAAACATAATCTTTTTGAAATACATATATTTTCAAAAGGATGTCTTCCAAAACATTTCTATATCAGGTTATAAATGCCTGTAGCTTGTTATCTGTAGTATTCTCAGCATATTAAATGTATATATGACGTTAATTTTTAAATTGGGCTTTTACTAAATTAAAATTTTAGATCATTGAATAATTATGTATTCAAATTATTTTTATTTTTTTACCATGTTAGCTTCGAAAGTGGGGCATATCATGGGTAACTTCTTTGTGGAAACGTGTCTTGATAAATTATTTTTAGAAGAATTGGCTGTCGATCAATTGCGCAACCCAGTGGTCATCATCCATTCCTACATTTTCGGATTAAACAAAAAACCGCAGATGTGGGAATCACACTCGCATTACCCAGTTGCAAGTCGTCTACGCTAACGTCTCGGCTACTGGACGTAATACAATCCAAAATATATCATTTGACAATCGATGTTCGTGAAAAAATCTACGAAGATATGTTTCAACATTGTAGAAATTAATTGTAAATACGCCACTTTCGGAGCTGACATCTTTATGCTGTGTATATCCATATGATCCATTTTCGAAGCCCATATGATTAGTATAAAATATATTTAGTAAGTCACATTTTATCAAGTAAACGCTAAATCTGTTGAATAAATTATTGCACAATCTATACTATAAAAGGGAACACACTCGTGTTGATCAGTTTGTCACAAGAACTCTCCCCGAACGGTAAACGCTAGCTATGTAGAAGTTTTACATGTCAGTTTGACTGCTATTTCTAGGTCAAATGTTTTATTTTCAACTTTTTACCCTATCACCGTTGATCACGAAGAAACTTAAAATATTGTATACAGCCAAATTTTAAAATATATTTACAATAACATGATGAATAGAATTAATTTGATCAATAAGTTTGAACCTATCTGAGATGAAACCGGCTAATAAAGCTAATTTTTAATATAAATCTCGATACCTGACCGACTCTGTAAGGCATTTTCCTTAATCACTACTCAGATCAAAAGGGCCTGCCTCATTATAACCCGCGCGCCCTCGAGCCAGCACTTGGTAGTTATTTCGCAAGTTCTCCCGTTAACACACATTGTTATTAGTTGGCGAAACTTGCGAAGGCTTGCGTAAGACTTGTTACTTGTGTTACAACAGCCTCTTCAGCGCCAACGCAAATGGATGGGGTTCTTTCCCCCAGTGGATGTAAACAGACTTTTGACAGTGGTGTTACACTGCTTTACCACCTGAAGGGACCTTTATTATTCCGCTGTCTAATGACAAATGATTAAATCTATTTAGGTTCTGGTGGATTAACAGAGATCCATCTTTTAATGATTGACGTTTGCTTTAATGAGCATTGGCGTGCGCGCTTTACGAGTATATATTGTAAATACGGGTACGATTCATACATCCGCTAGATTTTAAAAAAATGCAGGATTGGATGCCCACCGCGTAGAGTATTTATCGATAGAAACATTCTCGTGGAAAGTCACGTTTTCACATTGAGGAAATCCATATTGTCCACTTTCAAAGTAGACATCTTCACACTATGTAGAAGCATTTGCTCCAATTTCAGAGTGAAAAACTTCCTGGTGAAAAAAACAGACAGAAAGATAGTTCTAAAGCAGGACTGGCCAACTTACAGCCCGCAATCATAATCTCCTTCACGTTTTGTATAGAATTAGTAGATACAAATTTACAATGATTTTTAGCCTAACTAATTGCACACTTGCTGCTTACGTCTGCATTCAAAATTCAAACCAATATAAAAAAGTCTTCTTATTTATGTGCAGCCCTTAGAAAACTTTAAGACGTTGAGGCCACGGGGGTAATAGCAGAGTGACCACGGCAAAGCGACAGTAACAGAGATGCAAAATAGCTGTAAATAGGTGAGTGAGCAAGTGAGGAAATTCGGCGGCGCGACAACACGTAGTCGTCACAACAACTTACTCACTCACTCATTTGTAGGTATTTTGCATCTCTGTTTCCGTCGTTTTGTTGCCATTGCAATCCGGGGAAAGCGAATTTGATTCCCCATCTGTGGGATTCTTAATAATTTAAAAATGCAGATTTGGATGTCCATTGTATTGAACAATTGTCTGATAAACAATTTTCGTGAAAAATAATCTGTTAAGACGTCTTCGCATTGCGGATATCCATATACTATACTATCGGCGTAGAAATCTTCACACGATATAGATCTGTATGCTCCACTTTCGAAACAAACATGGTGGTGTTTAAATATTAAAATATATTTTCATATTATGTAAATCGTATATTTTAATTTAACACAGCTACCATAGTGTCTTTCATATAAATTTCAACTTACTGTAATACGTGATTTTTACATTGTTAATGTATACCGACTGTGTGTTTTAATACCGTAATTTAAATAACTTGGAAAGTAAGTAAATAGTTTTCTTTCCACGCCACTGACTTCAGTCATTAGTAACTCAAATACTAAAAAGCTTGATTAAGCTTCCATCGCTACGGCAATGTGATATTTCACTAGTTCAGAAACTTTCCCATTATATAGTTTTAGATTTTTCCATGGAACATCAGATTTACAGAGCGCTTCGTGCTCAACGATAGGTCGTTTATATAAGTTATTCTAAGAACTTTTAATTATGTCTTTTAATGAGAATAGTAATGACAAGTGAAAGTTGTAATTAATTATTTTAGTAGCCCTGATTCTAGTAAAATTGCCTCCTGCATAACTCTCCGCCGAAACATCACCCGCGTATAAAACTACCCCCAAATAAAAACTCTTTCAAATAAAAATTCTTACAGTTACTATTTTATGTATTTTTTTACTATGTTCACTTTGAAAGCAGAGTATATCAAGCGTGGAAAGGAAAAAAGTCGTTACTCTCAGTTTTTTAAATAGCTTTCATTCGATAATCACAATATAGACAACTTAATACACATTTCATCAAAAGGATTTAAGCTAAAAATGACAAATTAGTGCCTACATTTAGCATTTTAGTTTGAAAAAAAGGACGGTCGATGAAATTTGCGACGGTGAAAAATGGCTTATTAAATTAATATCATATTGAGTAAATAAAGACACAATTCTAGTATTCATACACTTCAAGGTTATGCTTATGTGATGTTTTGAATTTGGCCTGAAATCATTAAATATACGTTTTTTGCCTCCTGTAAAATTTGCTTTGTGTGGGTTACGTCTTTTTTTTCGCTGTCGATATGCATCTACCCAATGTGAAGATTTCCGTTCTGAAGTGGAGTATATGGACTTTTTCCATGTGTCTTGACGGATTATTTATCATGAGAATTGCTTGTCAGACAATTATTCAATCCAATGTATATCCAGTCTTGCATTTTTGGGCTTGAACAGGTGTGGGAATTGAACCCGCATACTATGAGCGCACGCTAACTCGTTTGCTACCGGGGAAGCAAAAATGGGAGATATTTCTTAAATATATTTTTTTCTCGTTAATCGCATTTTTGACGGTTGATTAATTCACCGTGAAGATGTTGCAATATGTAATATATATAAAATAATATGTTTCATTTCTAAAGTAGAGCAAATAGATTTATACAAGATGAAGATTCGTGATTTGAACACGCGATCTCGTGCAGCAAACAGATGGCGTTTACCAATACATTTATTCATTTATCTTGCTAGAATTACTTATATTATACGTTGGCCATTTTGATTGAAAGCAGAAAAAACTTGAAAATGCTCATTTTTTAATATAACTGTAGACTGTCGAAAGGAAAAACGATGTGATACAGAAAATACGAATTTTACAGTAGACACAAAAACTATTATTTAATGATTTTGAGCCAAATTCAAAATATTAAATACACATTAACTTGAAAAGCTTGAAGAATGTAACTGGTGTCTTATTTGCCCAATTTGATTTTGACTTAATAAGCTATTCAAGAAAAATTGTAAATAAAATTTATAACACAAAAAACGGTAAAATCAATGTGGCAGAACTCCTTTTTCCCGGTCACAAATTTGACAGACCATCGTTTTTTCAAACTAAAAATTTAGATAATAATTTGGCATGTATACCTTGTATAAATTTGATAGAACGTGTATTAAGTTGTATACTCGTACATTGCTATTATCTAAAAAAACTATTTTTGAAAAACTGAAAACGTTATTTTTCTTTTTACGGTCGATATATATTCCATTACTCAAGTACACAACTAGGACGAAACAGTCGACTCTAAGTAACCTAGATACAGTTACGGTTAGATATAAACTTTAACCTATCTTATAGAGTTTTACTTTCACAAGAACTCTAAGCTTTTTGAACTAGCTCAAAGAAATTGCTGCATCCGGACTCTGTGTGCGCTTGCACGTGCTTTGAATTTAGAACATGAAGCTTTCCGATGCACTGCTCGCACTATGTATGGTCCAGAGGTAATCTTAGAAATTTAGTATTTATTTCTAACTGCATTTTTTTTATTCAGTATATCGATGGCCATAAATTGACAATACGTATCATACATTTATTAAATTGTTCATGAATTATTATTGGGAAATTAATAAAAATCTACTTTTTTAGATGAAAATAAACATTATTTAACTCCAAAGCATACTTCATTTTCTTTAATTTTCCAATTCTTTTTTTTTATTTTTAAGAATTTTTGGAAATCTTGATCAATTTAACATATGTTAAAATACGTGCTGTCAACTTATGGCTATCTATATATATATGTGTGTGTGGTCTAGTGCTAGTTTCCCCTAATGTCTCCTCGGTTGGCGTAGTTGGTAGAGTGCGTCCAATTCAGGGAATGTGGATTTGATTCCCCATTTGTCGTATTTTAAAAATCTAAAAATGCAAGACTGGATCGATGCCCATTGTTGACCAATTGCTTGACAAACAATTCTCGCGAAAATTAATATGTCAAGACGTCTTCATATTGCGGAGATCAATATACCCTACCTTCGCAGATTCATATACTTCACTTTCGGAGTGGATATCTTCACACTGTGTAGATCCATATGCTCCACTTCATCACATAACTACGCTTAGCATTAGTTTTTTCTCTTACATACCATTCTAATTCCTTACACTATATAGATCTACACAGTGTGTAGATATCTACTCCGAAAGTGAAGTATATGAATCCCCGCAGTGTGAAGACGTCTTCCCAGATTATTTTTTACGAAAATTTTTTGTCAAGACAATTGCTCCACCTAATGGGCATCCAGTCCTGTATTTTTGGATTTTTAAAATCGATAGATGGTGCATCAAACCCAAATTCCCTAGATTGCTAGGCGTGCACGCTACCAACTATGCTACCGGAGAGACAATCTTAAAAATCCTTACATTATTACCTTCAGTGTCAAAGACCACCAGTTTAAAATTCGGCCACTTAACCAAAAAATATTGTAGCTTTTACTTATTAATTTTACTTATAATATATACCATGTCATTGTTGAATAATTTATATGACGAAGACATAGACAGCCTGAAAATCACTCATGTATTTTGGTTTAACATGATCCCTGCAATATTGAAAAGATTTTTTTTGTACAGGCCCAAATTTGAGGTCAAAGGAGAGTCCCGTTCCAACGATGGGAGGACTCATAGAGGACGAGGCGCAATTTGTGAAATGTTACCCTACAAAACGAAAATCTACCCCAAAAGAAAGGTCCATATAAATATGTATAGATTAAGCGTACGGGTCACATGACCTTTGCTCCTTTCATTGCTGGTCAAAAGAGGTCCGCTTCAGATCGCAAGTCGTTAAAATTTAATTGTCATTTTAATAAGTTTTCACAAGCTGGACCAACCAATGACTAGTGTAAGGTTTTATCTGAACGGATATATATATGAATATCATTCACATCGGAGATTTCATTTTCCGGATACGCTCATTAATTTGATATAAAATATGTGTCTTCTTAACACGCTCACTGCGAAAAGATTTCCTCTGCAACCAAATCTAAATCTTTATTCCAATTTAAATAAATATGGAATTTAACGCCAATATACGTTTTCAGCACCTAGTAAATATACGGCTTTAGACGTTTTCACCAGTGAATGATCTAATGCTATTGACGAATAAAGTAATAACCAATGTGCCCACCATACAACCGCCCCGTCCTTACACCTGGCGTATCACGGAGCTCTGATATTTAGAAGCGATATACTTTATTCGACGGGAATATCCCGGGAGTGAATATAAATTACACAAGACTTAAGAGGTTGCCACGCACTTAAGAAATATAATGATAAAATACTGCTAAATTATCGTCTACAGCTGTTTCATCCCTCACTATGTGCATGTATGTATGTGTGTGTTTAAATTTGCGATCCAAAACTGAAGCATACAGATAACAGCCGTGTAAAGACGATAAAAATCTAGAATAAGAATTGTATGCATCTCCTTATAGTAAATATTTATATTTAATAGATTTTTTTACGAGAATTGATTTATAGCTTGACTATTAATAAATTTTTAGACAGCGAGTTGTGCCCATTTTTTTTAAATACCAAGTCCGTTCCAAATATGGAACAAGTAGATCTACGCATTATGAAGACATGTCTAAAGCTCTGATAATATTTTTAAAACATGTTGAACATTATTCAATGATGTCCAAAGAGTAAAAGTTTTTTTACCATGTTCGCTCCCAAAGTGGAGAATATAGATGTACACAGTGTGAAGATATCTACTCCGAAATTGGAGTATATGAATCTTCGTAATAAGAAGACGTCTCGACGGATTATTTTTCACAAGAATTGGTTGTCAAACAATTCCCAACCCAATGGATATCCAGTCCTGTATTTTCAGCCTTTTTTTAAATCCATCAGATGAGGTAATTGATGCCCCATACCCTGAACTCAAGACGCGCATGCTAATCTTGACGCTACCGGAAATACAAAGTACACATTTAGAATTTGATAAATCTCGCAGTTGTGGGATTCGAATCCCACAATCTCCGGCTTGCTACGAAATGCGCGCGCTAACTTTATGGTATTTTTTTAATACTTACAATAATTTAGGACATATTGTTTTTGTTCATTTGAATTAGTCGGATTCCATAGATAAACATTCTTGGTTCAGCGACCTGTTTCACTTTTACAATTAAACTAACGAACATGCGCTCGTGCATGTCGGGGTGATATTGTATCACACATAGGTAGATGAGAATATCAAGTTAAAATCGGGGCGAATGTAATCCAGAGAGGAATTCGTTGTAAAAATTAGACACCAGATGGCCAGCCACGACGCGCCCTCCGAAAATGTTAATTTATTAAAAGACCTTTGTGAGAACGGTCTTGCCCACAGTTCCTCTTCAAAGTAATTAATTTTTAGGTTTCAAGGCTTGGGTTTCAGATTATGTGCGCACAATTGCTCTGGATTACTCGTGCGCTAGATTATAGTATTATAATTTCCCATCCTCACTGCATGAGTGGACACGCATGGATATTGCATGTACACTAAGTAAGGCTGACAAGGAGAAAATTAAAAGGACCTTTTTTCAAAATAAGCTCCCTATCACGCGGAATAATAACGTGTTTTTATCGTACCTTATATCTTGTCTCTCCGGTAGCGTAGTTGGTAGCGTGCGCGTCTAGCAAACCGGGGAATGGGCCTTCGATTCCCACATCTGTCGGTTTTACCTACATAAATAAAGGAAACGAAATTTAGGACGCCATAAAAATCGAAAGCCAAGCGCTCATGATGCAATCTTATCTCGTGAACCAGTGCTTCCCAAACGATGAGTAACGCTTCCCTTTAACTGCTGTTATCTAATTTAGAAGGCAGTGGCGTGAAAAAAATGGGAAGCACTGTAAATATTATTTAACTAGTAAAACTTGTGAAATTCGGTGTAATGATATAAAATATAAAGATTTTTTGTATTCTAGCAATACGGGGGATGTGGATTTGACACCCCATTTGTCAGATTTAAAACATCCAAAAATACAGGACTGGATGCTCATTGGATGACAAACAATTCTCGTGAAAAATAATCTGTCAAGATGGCTTCACACTGTGAAAATCTTTATACTCCACTTTCGGAGTGGAAATCTTCACTGTATGTAGATCCATATGCTCCAATGTAGGAGCGAACATGGTGTGTAAAATAGCTATAAATAGGTGAGTGAGCAAGTTGTTGTGACGTCAAAATTTTGTCGCGCTGTCGAACTTGCTCAGTCACCTATTTTGCATCTCTGTTACGATCGCTTTGGTGTGGTCTCTCTGCTATCGTCCCCGCAAAATTTTCCACTGGCCTCACATAAATAAGAATAATTGCATTTCTTCTCGATATATCTGGTCTTACAATCGAATTAGACTTCCTTCCGGAAATCGTGATTTATAGACTATATATGAAAGCTTTTATTATAGTATATACTTTACATAAGATATTGACATCAATTCACTCAATTGTGTATGTATATACGAGGAAGGTATTTGTTTGTCTATTAATCCACGTGTCCCAATTTCTCTGCATTCAAACGGAAATCTTCTTTCCACGTGTTATCAGCGCTTTCACATGCTACCTTAAGACTTCAAACCCTACCTGTACTACTCTTGTCCACTCGACTAGCGTGTAGTGCTCATGCCACTCGCACTGCCACTTGAAACGACTTAAGGAAGTTCCGAGAGCTAAATCCACGTGTGCCTCCCCTGACAACACGATGGCTATTTAATTTAATTTTATTTTTTTATACATGGTGTTACATTACAAATTAAAAGTTTCACACAGTAACAACCCCATATACATATGAGTATAACAAAAATATTGAAAATAAAGAAAGAATTTAAAAACGTACACAGAAGGAAGAAGAGAGTTTCTGCCAAGTAAGTGAGACAGACCCTATTCTTATAATGTATATAATAGCATCCATCTAAACTCATTCTTACGTAGGTAAAAGATAATCTCGTTAAACATCGCCATTGCTTTCCGTATTGGCATGACTACTGGGATTAGTAATCCTGTATAAAATATCTTATGTTCTCGATTTCTTAGGTGGTTATTCGGGACGTACAGACCAATATTAGCCAGAGCGGCAGAGTTGTCAATCATACCACGCATAAGTTGAAAAAAATGTGTTACCAAATACATACTTACTACTCAGTTTTAAGCTATAATAAGAAAGCATGTTTAAAATGAAAGCAGTTGGATAAAGCCACGGATATTATCCATACACTCGCAAGTACAGAAATTTCTTCTGACCCCTTTTCACCATGAGGTCGTATTTCAACTGAATCAGGGCCCAAACCGATTCACTGTCTAACCTGCTACGAACTAATGAATATATTATATAATTATATGTATTGTAGATTAATAGTTATTAAATAAATACGTAATTATTAAAGGATTTCCAAAATTATCGTTGGTATTCGAATATGTTATGATAAAAAGTAAGCAAAGAATAAAAACTAAATAAAAACATTAATGTTGTTTGGTGTTCATATTTCCAAATTAATATACTTATATATCTAATCACTGATCTAATTAACATTGTTCATAATATTCTGTTTAGCAGATCACCGCTCCGTCTATGAAATAGGATAATCACGTAATTCCAGGTATCAGTTGAAATAATAAATTAATTAAACTTAAACAGAATCACAGGCTCCTTAAGGCGGACTAGTGAAAACATAATCTTAACCTCCGAAGCCAGCAGCTTAGTGGCAATACATATGATGTGAACGTGTGTTACGTGTGTAAGTGTGCGATGGGAAGGCTTCACGTGAACGTTTACATAGATACGCGCGCAGAAGCCACCGCTCTAATTAAAGCCTGATTACTATGATAATGAAATTAAATTGTTGCCCTATCTGTAAGCAAGTGTCTGGGACAAAGCAGATCTATTCAATGTGTTTCAATTGCCTGCGTTACAAATTATTTGACTACAAAAACTAAATAAAGAACTTTCATGATACGTAGTTAGAGTATGTACTCCACTTTCGGAGTGGATATCTGCACACTGTGTAGATCCATATGCTTCACTTTGGGAGCGTACATGGCATAAAAAAAATAACAAATAAAAAAATGCCGAAAACAGCGAGGCAATATTGCAAGGCAGATATCATTCATACACTAAGCACTGCATGCGATCGCCCCGAACGCTCCCTCATTTTCCGTCTGAGACATGATGACATCATTCAAATGAGTGATCAACGCTGCCCCACACTCATAAATTATCGTCATACAATCACACGCACGTACCTGTCCCAGGGTTAATACATAATAATGTATCGTTCCTATTGATATTAAAAAAATAACAATATAAAAAGATAGTAACTAAGTAGTAAGTTAATTTATTCACCCTGATAGTCGAAAGGTTTACGTACGCACCTTGCATCTGAGAATGCGGATTCGTTTTTCACATCTACTGTTTTTTAAAAATTCTAAAAAACCAGTTATCAGTTATATTATAATTTTGGGGCGGAAACTTACCGCAAATGTCTCATAATTTCAGTCGTACTAAAAGTATTAAATGTAATAAAGCAAAAAAAAGTTAAGTAAACTTTATCAACACATCAAATAATTTTTAAGGCACACATCTTTATGAAAAATTAATTATACTTCCAAGTGAATATTGCATAATATTGATAATTTACTGACAGTTCATATACTTGCTACAGTGGTGTCACGTTTTATAAAGTTTTAATCTTACAATACTTTTCAACATATAAAGTTTATATAAAAGTATATTTACACTTTGCAAAAATTATTAAGTTATAGATAAATAGACGTATAGACAAAATTATATAAAAATTCAGTTAAAAATATTTTAAATCCTAAAAACCTCAATCGAAAATGATGTGAAAAAAGATGTTGATGGCCTGTGAAATTTGCGGCCGGAGAAAGGGGTTTCTACTTAATCAACTATACTGGCGTTTCTTAAATCAATTATTAAATTAATATCACACTAAATCAATGAATTACTAGTTTTATTTTTCATGTATTTCAAAGTTGTATCTTTTTAATGTTTAACACAGGCTCAAAATCATTAAATAAACGTTTTTTGTCCCTCCTGTAAAATTAGTTCAATGTGGGTTGCGTCGTTTTTTTCGATGGTCGATATTTAATTGACAAAGTCTAGGTGTCATATCTATTGTATTAAGAAAAAAAACTTATAATCCAAAATTTAATAATAGTGAATTCGCAGAACTGTTGATTAAAACTCCTGCCCGGAGTAATTCCATCATCTATCGTTAAACAAGACGCGTGTTTGCGAGATCCGCCGCAAATAACGACAATAAGCTGCGTAAAACAGCATTACTCGGCTGAGGATGAGACGCGAACATAATCCGCTTGTAAGATTACAATAGGGTGGGAGGAGTTCGCCGGTGACTTAGTGGGAAAAAACAACACTATACCAGCGGGAAAATCTTTATTTTAAATTTATTATTATATGTATTTTGTACTTCGTGGGCGTATATATTTCACACCTACTACTCATTATAACAAGTTAATAAAGTTCTTTTGTCAAATATTTATTATTTTATTTTGCAAATAATATCCCGAAAAACTAAGAATAATGACAATTATGCCATTAATAAAAACACTATTATGAGAAATATGCAGTACACCGTTTGCCCTTAAATACCGCCTCTGTTTTTAATCATATTAATTACTAATCCACGCAATTAATTCTTAATAAAACCTAAAAACTGATTCACAAGAGAATTGGCTCGGATTGTATCGACATATCCAATGTGGAACGGAAAAAGATGTAACCCTTAGTTTTTTCCGAAAAAACTTTTTTCTATAATCACACTGTATACAGCTTAATACACATTCTAGTTGTAAATGCCGAATCGGTATATAAATTTAGGTCTTGAGTTTGAATAAAAGAATGGCCTATCAAGTTTACAACCGGGAACCTAACACAAATTTTATTGGTTTTTCTTAATTAACTTATTAAATTAATATCGGACTGGGTAAATAAAACACTAGTTTTTATTTAAATATTTTGATTTTAGCCCAAAATCATTATGTTATACGTGTGTTGTGTGTCCTGTAAAATTTTCTCTGTGTGGGTTACTTCCTTTTTTCTTTCACAGTTGATATAATAATAGAAGTCAAATATATTATATTTAAGATGTTTTAACAAATTAAGCATTTTAAGTCATTACATTGACATAACAAAAATCTTTTACTACGGTGGTTTTCTTTCAAATTGTTAAATACAGTACGAACCTTACTATAAGATCTATGGTCTTTCTTTATATGAATTGATTAATTGCCAGTCCTACGCGATTTCAGGACATCAAAATATCGATGTTATCAACGTCGACCGTTTCAAATATGATTTTATGAAATTATTTAACTAACTCTAATAGATATTTTAATGATATTTTCTGTCATATGTTGTTAATGAAAAAGCAATATGTTGCATTTCAAACAGCGATAAAATAATTACAAAGGATGAAAAAATACTATAGAGTCAATACCAGGGAATCATTTTTTTATGTAACATAAAAAAATGTAGAATTTGATGTAAAAATAGTAGTTCAAAAGAGTTTTTTCATCTTCTGTAAACTTTATGCCGTGTGGTATACGAGAAATTGCTTATACGCAATAACAACGTCAATTAAAAAAACCTCTTCCCAGTTAAAAATGAATAAAAGATATTTTTAAAATATCAGCAACTATCATAGAAGAAACTGAAAAATAAGAGATATATTTTATTTGTAAACACAATCAATTATCTAATATATAAAAGTCAAAATATGTATGTTCGTTCGTTCGTTTGTCCACA
>JAGVSQ010004701.1:0-18891 GCA_022683975.1 Rhyacophila evoluta | reverse complement strand
TTAAAATTGGAATAACGAATGTAAGCTTCTATTATAACACAGTGACGAGGCATGTCAAATGAGTTTGTGCGTTATATTCATCAAGTGCGTTAAGTAAACATCATTCTGCCGCATTACAAGGATTATTAAATCATAAGAGAAAATCGGTATGGCATATAGAACAAATCAACTAAGTTTAAATTTTGATTTAGAAAAAATAAAGACCATCAGATTTTTTTAATAATTGATACGTGTATTTCTAAAGTGAACTTATTCCATTATCTGAAATCATTTTGGAGGGCATTATGCATTTATAGATCGAGTAACATTTAACATTTTTACAACAATGTGGACCGGAAAATGTGACTGGAAAACTAGAATAAAGTTCTAATTGTCAGTGTGAATATTTCTAGAACAGGGTTCTTTGGGTTGAATAGAACTTTTACTATTTTTTCCATATTAGAAGATTTATTTTAAGATTCTTTCACGAGGATGCTATCAAACATCAACCAATTGCGTCATACATTTAAATGTATATTAAAAGCATGTAGACTTTTTATGTTTAAAATTGATTCCAGAGATAATTTGGATTTGAATATTATTTTACGTACTATTTATCCAGATGCCAGCAACTTTTACACAACAGTAGTGTGATATTTTTGTCTTGCATAACTATTTTTAAAGGTATCAATTATTTGATGTTCAAAGTATTTACTAGCAATTGGTATATATAACTATAATATTTTTGCTATGCTTCTCGATTGTCAAATGCATACTGCGGTCTTTCTGATCTTAGTTCAAGAATTTTGTGTTGTAAATATTAAACAACACACAGAGGTAATCTAAATGCAGCCTGGTATCGAGAGAGGATTAAATGTTTATGAACAAAAATACAACATTCAAATATATTTTCACTATTGTAAAAAATTAAAATGTTGCTATGTGTAATATAAAATATTTAGGTGTGATTTGAAAAATTTTGGTACAATAAATATAAAATCAACTAACCAAAACAGCAGAAACAAGAGAATGAATAATATTTATAGAAAATCTCAAATAAGAAGTGAATGTTTAAAAGGGCTAACAATTATCATTGTCACAATAGATTCGAAAATATTTACAATGTATTCATTATTAGCAAATTACATTAATTTATATCGATCAAAAGTTCAATGTACAGTAAAATTTAGTCATTACGTTAGTATTAATAATAATTAATCTATGATGATCAACATTCATTGGTAATTGATAATTGATGATCAAAATTAATGTCCCGTTAGTACTAACCATAAGATTCCCATAGAAGAAAATTGACTCAGAATTCTTCTAGATTATATTCATTTAACAGTTCTTCATTTCATAAACCTATCTAATATTATTTTATCAATCGCTATAAAAAAGATTTTGTCTACCGAAACCTAAGCGATTCAGTATGAATGAATATGCCAATTTATTGGTATTTTAGATTGTGCGAAATAATAGCTTGCGTTAAGGATTCAGAAGTCATTGTGTTGATGATAATATACATCCAATAATATATCTGAAACGGACAACGGAATGAAAGAATTCAGTCTCAAATGAATAGAGGCATTCTCCATTTTGCATGGTATCGTCAAAGTGATTAAAAAAATGTGATCTTACTAATGCTTAACAGCAACTCAAAAATCAGTACAAATAAATGACCTAGACATAAAAATAAGTAGTTTTACATGAAATATTTAGTTTCAAATAGCAAGAATGCAAAATTAACATTTTGGTTTATAAATCATTATGGATAATGTTTTGATCACTATAACAATGACTATAGAGTTTTCCTCAAGATAAATGTATATTTAAAAATAACGAATTCGGTCCTGAATGTTATTCAGAAAACATTAATATGGTCTGAGATTTTCGGAAACTGTAGAAAATAAAATTGCGAAAGTTCAATTAACTTTATACTCTTCGAGACTCAAATCAAAACTAATTCAAATAACACTTTTAAACATCGTTGTTTTAAGAATGTCCAACAAGATTTGTTGAACATAAATGCATATATTTATATATTTTGATAATTTACTTCAAATAAATAGTATTTAAATTGAGTATTTTACTTCATATTTTTCAATGGGATACTTAAATAGCCAAAATGTATTTTTCGAGATGTCAATTTGAAAGAAAAAAAAACTGTTTATAGTAAATAGTTATCCAACGAGCAAACTGTCATTTTAATCCTGTGTATTAAGCGAGTTGTGCGCTTTTTTAAACCAGTCTATTTTAAAATTGGATAAGAATTTAATCATATCTTTTTTTGTTCACTTTATATAGGTACTCGTGACGTAATCGATCTATGAATAAAAAACAAATAACATAAAGAAATAAGCGTGGACCAGGTCAAGTCAAGCAGTTCAAAGGTTACTAGATTTAACTTCAAAATGATCGTCATAGTACATTGTCCTTCATACTTCAATTATTGAGATTTATTTATTAATATGAAAATTTCTCATTTGAATTTTTCTATTGAATTGAGACTCCACGGTATTCACCCTGATACATATAACATTACAAGTGGGATTTTATAACTTGATAGACAAAAAAGCCACGTTCGGTAATATTTATCTTTTAATCACATATTGTTTTTATAAATATATTTCTTAACGTACAAAAATCGCTTATGTGCAGTTAGACCGTTTTAACTTCTATACCAGAAATAAACTAAAAACGAAAATTAAAATAACACATCTATATCGTTGTAGTAAGATTTTTTTAGATTTAAATTATAGAATTGAATTATCAACGAAGAGAAAGATCACTTTACAATATCATGTAAAAACTTTTCAAACATAACATAGTTATAAAACCACTTAAGTACGATTTTCATACATCTTGTATATGACTTTAGAACTGTATTTAATTTTTGTCCTAAATGGTTTTAATCGATTTATAACTATAATTCTTCAAAGCCATAATTTCACAGCAAAGATTCGCTATAGTGGCTAGAAATAAATTTTCCGTAAAACAAAATTATATATTCTAACACGAAGAAAGAAAACACAACAGTAAATAAACTCTATGAAATTTGTGCATTACATAAAAAATTCTCCATAACGGTAACTATCAAGCATTTGGCAAAATTGTTTAACTTTTTGGTAATAAGTACGCAGATGTTTAGTAAATATGATAAACCTGAAAGAATATTAAAATATTTTCATCTACCAACAAAGAACGCTCGTTCGACTCTCGGTTATTATTAAAAACAAATTATGCTACAGTCTATTCACAAAGTATTTGGATGTTTCATCCATTCGTCTGGTGTGAATGACAGAGTAACTATGTATTCGTGTCACATAGGATAAGTAGGTGACAATAATTATATTACAAATCTGTAACTAGTGATAAAATTTATACTCAAGCTGAGAACATAAGTCATATAAGTGATATATTTACATAAATGGATTGTTGTTCTATATTGTACGTTTAAGAGACGTGAAAGAATATAATTACTGTTGCAGCTTTCTGGAACTTTGTAGAAAAGATAAATTTTAATCGCAAAATTGTTACTTAGCTGACTTTTGTCCTCAGCGTGTCTAATTTGAGATTATTCCATAATACGTTAACAGGGCATATTCATTTGGCATACACAAAATGCAAAACGATAAACACTGAACAAAAAACGTGTCAATGACAAAATTATTAGTATCGCCGCAAACTCAACACAGAACCGAAGAACCGAATGTCAATTGCGCAGTCACCGGCCTTAGGAGTGTTCGATTTCCGAAAATAATCCTAATAAGTCCACTTCTAGTTTTTGACAGTTCAACACTTCACACATTGGATGAGTTCGCACAACATATTCTTGATTAATTTAAGAATCACTAACAGATCACTTATAATATAAAATCAAAATGTCATCTGAGGGCTAATTTCAAAGATAACAGAGTAACTCTATTCACCAGTTAATAATTTTGTAAAGTGATAGATAGTAAGTGATGAATAGGTGGAAAAACAGTGCTATTCAAAATATTTCATTCCCTCAGTAGTTAAATGGATAGATATGCATGCTTGTGAATCACTCAGCACTGGGGGTCACAGGTTATGTACCTCCATAAAACTCAATATGTTTTTAAGGTATATTCAAATGCAAGAAACTGATGCGCATTGGATGCAGCAGTTAAATCTTTATAACTTATATGGTTTGGAACGAAAATGATACAAAAAATATCTATGATTTATATAACATTTTGTAATAATATAAGAAAGAAAATACAAAATAACAGACAGTAATATGACTATGTAGATTTTTTAATGGATTGATTTTTTTAACAATTATTAATTTAACAAATTAGATCATTGTATTAATTCTCGACACAAGAATGAGAATTTAGGTGTTCTGCTTCACAAGTAACTGAGATGTTTCACTGTTTTTCCACTTCATTATTAATTTATTTCAATGATTTTATAACAAAGATAATTAAGAAACACTATTCCAAAACAACGGATGATTTGGAAATAAAATCTATGACAGCATGACATCTCCCATGATAACTCTGGTATTCCATAAAAGTTTCATCGATGGTACTACAGAATCTTATCATTTACCACATACCAAACTATTTCTGGTTAACCTCACATCAGCACGATAGGAGATTTAATCGCACCGAGTAAAGTGATGCATCGTCAGGCTCACTACAAGCGGTCCAGTCGGAAAGCCTCTTCAGTGGAGGGATCGGAGATAACGTTCATGTCGGGGTCGGTGAGCATCTGCAACCCGTCAAAATCGAGCGGGCCGAGGCCATCGCGAAGGCCCTCGTCTTCAGGAAACAGCGATGTGTCAAAGTGACTGTTCATGTTCATGCTGGCCGACAGCTCTTTGCTGAACTGGCTCGTCAGCCCGCTGCTCAGCTCCTTGCCTAGGTCTGCCCCTGAGTTGGGATTTGAAAAGTCTGAAAATAAACATAATTCAAATTTGAAAAAAATGATTTTATATTTGACTGGAACAATATTATGTCACTCATTATTTTATAGCATATTTGAAGTATTGGTATTGGTTTAAAAAAATTATATTACGACGACTGGTACCTGTGAGTATGATATCTGGTATAGTGGTAGGAGTGTTGGGGTGAGGAGGAAGAGAGCAAGGGGAGAGGCCACAGCAGCTGCCTGTCTCTATGCACTGCGATGCTCCTGAACAACCTCCTCCCCCGCCTCCGCCCCCTCCGCCAGTCCATCCGTCGCCACTCTGAAGAGATGACTGGAAGTAAATTAGTAAATAAGGTAAATCTTCATATGTTTTTGAATGGAGCATACCTTCTTAAAGGCATCTATCTCATTGATTACATTATAATTAACTATGTAGAAAACATTAAATGTCAAATAAGCTAAACAAGTGAAAAATGTGATGTGCTTATTTCTGTTTTTAAATATTTAATATAATCACAATTCAATTGCATACTTCAATTCTCAACATTTTTTTTTGAATCATTCAAAATTTATTTGAGATTAATTACCTGGGTGTATTGATTTGTATTAATATTATTAATATAGCTGTGACTCGTAGGAGGTGTGTCCATCTGAAAACAGAATACAGAACAGTAATTAATTTGAGCGATGATTTAAAAAAATCAGATTTACTTTAAAAGCGGCAGTACTAAAAAATATTTTTTTTTCCTTTCCCATTGATAATTATTTCTAAAGCATTCATAAGAGAACTCAAAACAAAATCAGATACACACAATATTTTTAATACAATAATAATTATTTTTAAATTAAAGTGATTTTATAATTTTCAAAATGTCAAAATTAAAAAGATCTATCCAAATAATTTTCATAAAGATCGGTACTAATACCATCGACTTTTTTTTTTTATAAAATCAGTTTATTATTATTTATAAAGATTATTTATTTTTAGTATAATTATTTTAAAAAAATTATAATTCTTTCAACTATTAAAAAAACTACTCGTAATATACTCGATTTATAATATAATACTGTACAATGTATAAAGTAGTATGTTTGATAATTATCTATTGATAATAAGTTATGACAAGAAATGATCTTATTATTGGTATTATTAGAAAAAAAATATTAGTTTAATTATCAAAGGGATTTGAAAGTGCTGTAATATCAGTATGCTA
Organism: Rhyacophila evoluta; assembly: GCA_022683975.1. NCBI lineage: Eukaryota > Metazoa > Arthropoda > Insecta > Trichoptera > Rhyacophilidae > Rhyacophila > Rhyacophila evoluta. The sequence continues at coordinate 12,799 of JAGVSQ010004701.1, read as the reverse complement.
AGCAAATTGTATTTAACCCTTTTAATACTTTGTAAATGAAACAATAGCATAATATTGTAAATATGACTAATTCAGTAAAGTATGTTTTGACCTGCAATCTTGATTAGATGTAAATTTGTTTATCGACATTAAGAGGGTTGAATAAAATCAGCATCTAGTACAGTATTCATATAAAAATGAATTACGCAATTCTAAACTAGTAAAGACAATATTAATTATCCAAGAATAAAAAACACATTTTAGCCATCAGTCTCTCCGTATGTGGAATTTCGCTGAAATAAAAAATATTTCACAATAGTTATACCATCGAAAAGTTTATGACTGACTGTAGAACTATCGATCAACTGCGGATATTTGTTTATGATATAAAATGTATGTATTTTTACATAGATCTTTATTCACCCCAAAAGAAATAATATGTCAATATAATATATTTACACATTTTTATTTTACATATTATCATTGTATGCTGACAGTGACTATACGTCTCTCTAATAAATTTATCAAGTCGTGAAAATAATAGTAACTCCTGATAAAAGACAAATCACACATAATACATTTAGTGTGAACTAAGCAAGACATATTGTCTTTCACAAACATACGTGAAATAATGTTATACTTGAAGAACTATTGATATGTTTTTTTTAACGAGTCATACAAAATTTTTGGACGGCATAACTGTAGAACAATTGCCTAAATGTACAATATAATAAAGAAAACCAAGCAAGTAAGCAATATATTATTCAACCAGATTTATAATGATGTGCAATTTAAAGAAGTATAATATACACACAACATAATAAATACGTGTGTTTCAAGCCATAATTATAATTATCAATCAATGAAGGAATGAACAATTATTGTATACACATAGTGCATGCAAAGAGTGATAACTAATTAAGATAATTTATTATGTCTATTTCACATCTCAAAATATAATAGTTAACATAGAAAACAAAGTATATTTTTGATAGTTAAGATAAAGAATATTAAATACACATTATAGTAGCAATAAATTCACAATAATTATAGTAAAAACATCAAGATTGAAAAATTTCAAAAAATTCATCTACTCATAAAAATAATGTTTATATACTTTCATTCATTATCTCCGAATGATAATTCTTTAAAGTGATACAATTTTATTTTAATACAGTATGATGAATTTAAATTCAATTTAGGAATTTATAAGACTGCTTCCTTCAGTTTAATATGATATATTGCTCAGTTTATTATAAACTGCGTAAATTTGCAAATATTGATAAATATAGAATAAAATATGGAGCATGCTAAAATTTCTCTCTCTATTTAATTTAAGGTATGAAATCTATGAAGGATTTATATTAAAAAATGCGCTAATATATTTCTACGATGATCTAAAAAGAGTTATGTATGTGATCATTTACAATAGTAAACTGTCTTGTCCATTTGTAGAATGAATTTATTTTTTAATCAATAAGTCATATACAAATAATGATGGATTAATGTTAGACGACAATCAGAGCACAATTATATTGCTGCCACAATAAATTACATTGAAAGCAACAAGCATGCCGCAAATTCAAGAAAAAACAGAAGCAAATAATTAAATAAACATTTCAGCCATGCAAGCATCGAACTATACAGTAATGAATATGTGAAAGAAGTAAAAAATTTATAACTACAATAACAGACTAACTTTAAATAATGATTGTCTGGAGCGAAACACATAGACAAAAATATTCTGAGCCTTGTTCAACAAAAACATACCACGTCTATATTATTTTGCTTTACGGAATTAAGTGTCTTTCAAATGTAGGATCAAAAGCAAAACATTCGTAGATTCTAGATAAAAAATATTATCATGAAACTGAAAAAGAGATTTGAACTGAAGAAGAGAGAAAAAGTATTTCAAATTAAAAATTGAGTTGAGTTGATACTGTAATTGAAAAAAAAACAACTGCATTCTGACTTTTGCTTTTGATATTAATTTTTAGAGATTCATTTAACAGCCATAAATATGATAAGAAAATTTGTATACAGAATAGTATAAGATATTTAGTAAATGAAATACTTTTTAGAAGTGTTATTGAAATGCACACAATAATGCAAAGTTTTATTAGGTTATGATTATTTAAAATCAGTTTGGCAATGATTTAACTTATCTATAATTATATTTATCACATGCTGCATTTCACAGTATGGAATTCATTAAATTCACATATGTTCAAACTGTCCATATAAATATATAATAGATACAGAAACACACAGATTTCAAATAGTCAGTCAATATTTATCAGTTGAATCATGACTATGTCGCACTGCATATAATGAAGGCATGTTTTAGTTGAAGGCTGGACCCGGTAAGCGAAACGAGATCAGAGAGGAATACAGAACATTAGGCAACGTTGAAAAGTTTCATCACCTGGACCTGAGCCGTCCAAGTGACGCCCGATTCCACTAGACTCTGCACCAGCTGTGCCCAATCCTTTAGCGCAAGCCATAGGACAAGGACACACACACCACCATTAAAACACATCTCCTATCCTAGCGTCAACACTCACACCCACTTCACTCATATGTACTACTCTACCGAAACACACTACACCTTAATGTTGGGTTGATCAATGGCTACTTGATTAAATTCTCAAAGCACTGATTAGTTGACATCATCATGCAAGGTTACTTTGAATTACTTTTATACTTTTTTATGTACGAATGTAGCATGACCTTAGATGTAAGTCACTCTGAATTTAAAATGAACAGTTGACTACCAATTTACTATATTCATATTAACTAGGTAAAGGTTTGACCATCATGAAAAAAAAACTTCCATAATAATCATTATGCTCGCACTTCAAATCATTAAACTTCATACAATACAAAAGGAAAAAAGCTATTAATTTACTAATAAAATGATTTACAATAGAACAACTGAGAAGTACTAATTTGTAGTATTATATTTTTACGAAGAATTCATATACATTCAATGCAATGAAATTATCATTTAAAAAAATGGATATTATCATCTTATTAAGTCAATTAGCATTAACTTGATAGAACTACATTTAAGAAAGGATCAACATTGATTGATATTACAACTATTGTATAATTTAAAATATTTTCAACTGTTATTTGGTTTAGTTCATAATTCATAAATCATACTTTTACCATCGAACCTTAGTAAATTGATAATTAACTGTGCTAAGACATACTAGTAACTTATATTTAATAATTTTTCACATAATATAATAAATGAAAAAGAAGATGTAAGACACTAATATATCATATTCATTATACTTAAGTTGTGATATAGATCATAGCTATTAACAGTCATACTACATCAAAAGTAATATTCGTTTGCTGTAACCAATCTCTTTAAAAATAATTGTTATCCACCAAATTATAGCAAGAGCTGAGTATTTGGCATTTATTTTTTATTCCATCTATATTAAAAAAAGTTATCATTGAAATCCATCAAAGATTATTTTAAATGCACCTTTTTAAATTTCATATTCTATAATATTTTGAAAATGGTAGTTAATGATGAAAATGTAATAATTATTATACATGATAAAAACCTAAATAACAAAAAATACATAGTTATGAGTTTAAAAAATGTTAGTTATTTTAGCTATATTTAAATCAAGTCAAAATTACAATATAAATAGATATACTCTTTTGGAGGAAGTTGTGCATAACTGAGTCCAACACAATTTTAGAATTAATATAAATTCATATTTTTAAATCGACAGTGCATCAAGTACATCTCGATTATTGCCAATATTTAGTTTTTTTTAAAAATATTTAGTATACTATTTCATAAACAAGACTAAGACTTCAGATTGAGACAAACCAAGAATAGACTTGCCTTAAGTTATAAGATATTTTAAATATACTTTGTGTATGTTTAGATAGGAAAATTAAAAAAAAAAATAACGAGCAAGAAAAAAATGTTTACAGTCTACAATCCGTAACATTAGTTTATTTTTACAGAGATTTTGGCTAATATCATGGACACTGTGACATAAGAACCTAGATTTCTCTTATGTTTCTTGGTAATTTGGAAATTGAAAACAATTGAACATTGAAAATTAATTCAATATTAATAAGGTAGTATTAAATATGCAATTAGTTATTGACTCATTTGTGCATAACTGCGTTCAACGATCAAGATCTTGTTACATCGTCTACTGAAAAGTGTGGTGTCAATTTAAGATTGCAAATAACATATATATAAAAACCGAGGAGTAAAACAATTGGTGAAAATTGAGTTGAGGGAAAAAAAGTGGCAGTGATTTTTTTATTTCCGCTACAAGACCGCTTACGGGAATATCAACGTGAAGTAAATAGTGTCGAATGACCATGACAGCGTTTAAAGCGACCGTGTTGTTTTGTACTAGGACACTAAATGATGATATAGTAATGAAGATGAACAATGAATGAACTGTAACGGTACATATATCACACATATTCAAGTGCAAAAACATGGACGTTCCACAATGTTCCATCATATTGCTTACAGTCTTTTATATAGTATCATGGTGAGACTTCACAAAAATAATTTGCAGTTAACAGCGCACGTATTAGACTCAAAACGAATAGCATATCTACATATTTACTAAAAGAAATTACTGTAATTGAAAATTTTTGTCTTTTTATTAAAACATTGCTATTCCCATTATGTAACATTATCATTATTTCAAACATATTACACTTTATTGTTAGGGTCATTTACATCAATTTTAAAATAATGGATAGCATCCTACTTAAGGTTTGATTTCCTATCACTTCTACAAAAACAAAATATATTTTTTAATTATATTTGCTTTGAATGTTAAATAGAATATATGTTGTTTTATGTAATGTATTTTATATTTTGTTCAAATTTTTATGGGGCTACGAGGATTGATCCCGTGACCTATAATGATGAATGAATCACAAGAGTGCGCGATTACCAACTAAACTATATATATATAGCTATTTCCCAAGGATTGGTAGCTAAACAATTTAGATATATTATAATTTATTATTATATCACTTGTACAAAATTTATTGAAATAAAATAATAATGCTGTTTTTCAGATGACTTTCTATGATATTATACATTACATACGACAAATTAAAATAGAAATTTGATTTTTACAGTAAAAATATTTACAAATATTTCTCTTAGTAAATTAGATAGAGATGAAATCATTATTGAGTAATAAATTTTGCAAGCTATGAAAATATGCCATAAATTATTAATTTATGCATTAGTATCATGAGAGAAGGCGGCACATCCAGTCCAGAGCTAAGGAATGTGTTATTTGTTATTGATATTGACTTAATATCAAATAGTCACATGGCTGTACCAAGACCATTGTATAATGAAAAATTGCTCACAAGTGTCTAATGACGTAGGCGTTTTGACGTACAAACAAGAATAAGTTATTTTATATAAATAATGAAAATCTAAGTCATGTCAGTGTTGTTAATTAAAAAAAAAAAATGGAAATATTCATTATAGTTTTTTTCGATTAAATCTAAAAAAAATTATGTGGCAGATTTATCGAGGTTATTATTTGTGAAGTCTACACTCACCGTGTAATATATTATAATATATTTATGCTATGTATGATATATGAAAGCGTAAAGCACATTTTCCAAGATGGCGACACAACATTTGAAGAGGTTTTATAGACAAGCAAAGCGTGTTAATCAACTCACCACTCCCTGTTAGCAAATCGGATGACATTTCGAGGCACAAAACAAAGAGAAAACACAAAATATGATGACTGGGAAAATAATAGCATACTCGGGATATATAATAATAAATATGTAACTTCAATATGGGGGGGGGGGAGTTGTTAATGGTAGATAAGATTACTTGGCAAAATATTGCTTTTCATAATATCGATGAATAATAATCGCGAAAACCCTTTAAGATTCAATAAAAATAACACAGCTGGTCAACATATTACGATAACATAAAGATCTGAAACATTAAAATTTAATATCTTTTGGAGCATCGTAAATAACAAACTATAGAAGATGTTGAATGAAAATAAATATAATACTCAATTTACCATGTGTTATATTTTTATTGTTGTCTATCGTTTTTTTATCAGTATAAAGTAGATGAATATAAACATATGCTAGATCATATTTTAACAGAAGTATTCACACAATTGCCCATCTCAAGAAGACTGATGGAAAATGATGTTTTACATAGCAAATGTAATCATTCTTTATAGGCTGAATAAAACTGAATAAGAGATATTGACTGCAATATGGAGATCTTAATAAAATTTTAGACATCCAAAAACATAATCAAAAGACATTCACATTTTTTTTTCATACAAAAAAATGTTACATTACGTCAACAGTCAATAAACAAACAATCTTCTGTTAAATTAGGATCCACATAGTCTGCGGGATGAAGATGACCATTATGAATACAGAAAAGGAAGATATCGGAAGTAAACTAGTGAGTCTTCTCCTAATGTGAATTATTGTTAATGTCTTAGTAATTTTTGTGTTTGTATAGAGAATTCTCACTATTTTTATTCTAGTATATCGGTGTATGAAACTAGCGATGGATGAATGATTGACGGACTTCCCAACTGACCATAGAGAACTGCTCAAAATGTTGCTGGAGCGCCTGACTGAGGTAATAATTGTCATTAGCTGTGTTGGCAGCTGATGCGGGGGGATTGGAGTATGAATTAGAGGCGCTGGCATCGTAGTGGGGACTGTCACCCCCTCCTCCGCCGCCACCCGGACTGCTGCCGGGACTGTGAGGACTGCGGTACCCTCCTCCGCCACCATTACTTGATACTCCCACTTGTGCGGGCGCCACACCCATCTGGAACAGCATGACAGATGATTGATAAACTTTCATTTGATTCTTCCAATTTATATACCAAAAAATAATATTGGAGATGAAGATACTTTTATATTATGTATATGTGTTATAAAAATGGAATACAACAATGAATTTAAATAGCTATCAGTAGATAACTGCGGGAATGACTATCAAGATAATACGAAATGCTTCACCGAAAAAGTGTTATGCTTCAGTTGGATGTTTTATGTTGGTTTTATTACTTAGTCCTGGATGAAATGAAGTATACAAAACCACATAATTTTCTGTGTCTATCTTTCATTTTTGATGATTTTAAATTTCTTTCTGATTTAAAAATATTAGATCATCAAATAATACAAGAGAAAAAACTAATTTCCGCTATTTACTAGGGATATTTACAAAACTTGGTTTTGTATCAACATTGACATTTGATTTGCATTTCCAACTGCTCTTACATTGAGTGACTTTATGTTTTTCTTTATTAAGCACTTTCTGCAAGCCATCTAGTTGCTGCAATTGGGGTTTACGTAAATACGTGAAATAGTTATCAAATAAGAATTAATTAATAGACACTTAAGTCACATATATTCTAGAATAATTTCTATTCTAGAATAATTTCAAGTCAGTATTTGTATTATGTAATATATTTAGTACTTCAAGTTTGCTTTTAGTATGATTTTAAATTAACAATGACATTATCCAGCTTAAGCAATTATCTGAATAGTAATTCATGGATTAAATAATAAATATTTCCGTAAAGTGTACATTAAGGTAAATAATTAGGTAGTGAATAATGAGATAATTTATTATAGTTCTTTAAATAGATACTTGATAAACACAAAGCCTGAGAAATGTTATTTTTTCATTCATTTAGATAGGAATGGTAATCGAGAGTTCATAAAATGAGCATTGGATAATATTGTAATAAAAATGGGTATATTAGGTTTAATTATAACGGTCACTCACTGTAGGTGAAGGTATGTTGATATTCGAATGGGATGAGTGTAAAGATGGCGGACTGCACTGCTGCTGATAGCCGCTTTGTATCCACGATGATTCTAACGTTGTGCCCTGAAAAAACCAACATCAGTGTCACTAAACTTTTTCAGTGAATCGAATTTCATTTAAAGTATACAACAGTTGACTGAACTAGACCTAATTGTAATGCATTGAAAATAGTACAACAAAAGTGATTCTATAAATCAATAAAAAAAAATGGAATATGTGAATGTATTTTATGTTGCAGCACTGATAAAAAATATCTAAAATCATTTTATAAAATATTTTGTTCATAACCTTCTTGTAAATAAATAGCAAATGAACAGGCGGAATTTACAGTAATTTTAATATCCTTCAAACACAATTCGGAACGGAAAGTCATATTACTGAAACAAAAGAATAAATCATATCAAAGTATATTACATTAAATGATATACAATTAAGTATATTACATGTATATTGATTGCTAAAACTGCTTTTTATAGATATATTGTTGTGTCAACGAGAACTGTTGTATATTGTCTATGAAATACAATTATTTACTGTTGATTTATTCTTTTGTATAATACAACATTACATAACTATTCAATTAACCTAAGGGGTTGGAGCAAGGGTAACATAAAAAACACAGTATATATTTAACAATAACAACTTCTACAAAACAATTAATTACTTTTTAAATATTTTCATCATGACTGTATTTGAATAACTACTCAGGAATATAATTTTCAAAGATACAATAAAGAAAGATGTTCAAACAAACATTAAATTAGTATTAAGTGGTTAAGAATTAGTGAACAGAAGGGTGCAGACATTAAACTAATAGAAATTAATAAACTATGCACATCTCGGGGTCGGGTCATGCGATTTAGATAATTGTAAAATAAAATAATAGTAAAAAAACAAAAAAGAATAAAACAAACCTTAGCGTGATGGGGATACCTATTGTTTGGCACAGACAAGTGATTCTGAAATGCACACCAAACATAAATACTAAAAGACAAAGAGGCAAAAAAATAAAAACGGCAAATAAAAATATAAATGAAGCGGAATTAGTGTATTAAAAATTTGTAAACAGAGAATTACTATGAACTTCTGGAGTGATCATGCATCTAGGGAGTTTTATGCTGATCTTCTTGATAATATTCCAATACTATATATCTTTAAAGATAAGACTATGATGTTAATATATTTGATATAGTTAATTTTTTTTCCAAAACAACCCTCCTTGTAAAATTATGGTATTTAATCAATTCAACGTATCAATTTATCGAAATATATTTTTATATTCTAAAGAAGTTTGCCAATCAAAAAAACATACTGACAAAGTATATTGAATAATAATTTCAGTAAGATCCATAGTAATATTTAAATAAAAATAAAGTACGCTATAAACAAATATAACGAACAATATAAATAAAAAAAAAAAAATTACAATATCATTTGACAATAAGGTTTTATGAAAAGGAACTCAATTTTTCAAATATCTATTAATTTCATAATTTTATGTAAAATCAATCAAATATTTAGCGTAATTATAAACAGAAATATTGGTTACTAAATTTTAAGATAGTAATTTTGACACGTCTTGTAATATAAACTGACAGGGAAAATATGTCATCGGCAGTTGTTTCTCTATCTCATAAGGTAGTTTACTTAATGGTGAAAGGTTAAAATACTAGGGTTGTACCAGTTGGACTACAGGTTTATTTAATTTTTAAATTAGTTTTCAATACTAAGCACGGGAAGAATATAAATTCGAATGCAGGCTATCAAAGTAATTTGATGTTAGTATTGGGATTAAAATATTACTTATGAAATTTAAATCAGGCATGCTGTCTTTTTTAACAGAAAAAGGATGTGCAACTACAAAGAGGGACGTAACATAGTAATCTAAAAAAAATGGATACTTCTTCAAAAAATGGAGTTCAACACATTTATTACTCAATAACACACATTGAATGAGCTACAGTGTGTTTCAAATTACAAGATATCTCCAGAAACTAAGTGAATACCAAATTTTTTGATAAACACAAACTAAAATACGTGTAGAAGTTTAGAAATGAATTTTAAGAAATGAAATTTTACATGGTCACACTGTATCTCTTCAACTTGGAAAATTGACATCACTAAAACATTTTCCATAGAACCTAAATTATATGTAGGGTACTCAAAATGATTTAAAAATTGATAATAAAGTTAATATTGAAAAATATTTTGTATGCTACACTATAATAACTTGTGCTTCCTATTCAAGCAAGTAAAACTTCATTAATTTTAAATTATTGCAATATAGATCTTTATAACTATTTCTATATTTAGTTAAAATTAAAACTAGACATATTGGGTGATTGAAAAAGTTTGTGCACGATTTGAAACTAAATTAAATACAAAACATGTAAAACATTTCAACATTGAGTTGGATAAATTGCTCTTAGTACATCTCCGCAGCTATTGTTTGGCCACGTGGAAGAAGCTCGTAAAAAAATATTCGTGTGTTCCGTTCTATCAAAATTTGCGGAGCTCATATGACGAATTTCGAAGTGTATTCAAGTTGCTTTAAGTGGGGAAATGCAGTCAAATTGTCAATATTTACTCTCAGAAATTTTTCCATTGGTAATCCGTGAATTCACGAATTTCGGATAAAGTCTAATTATCAATATCGAAAGGTCGCCCAGAGCAATGTTTATCATTTAGATTAAAGTCATCATTTTGAAATTGGCTAAAACACTTTTTAACTGTCCTAAGAGCAGGAGCACGATCCAAATAAATGTCTTGAATATTTTTTGCTGCGGTTCCAATTCTCACTCCTTTTTTAAGCTCACATACCATAACTTGATGAATATGTAACTTTTCATTTTCCATTTTGAATATTAACCCCGCACACAAAATAATTTAAATAAACTATAATGTTATGTTGACTCACAATGCATTTAGATAACTGTCAGTTAATAATATGATTATAAAAGAAACATCAGCACAGTCAAAAGTGCATGCTTCTGCCGTCTATGAAAATCGGACATGAACTTTTACAGACACCTATTAGTTTTTCACTTGCTGATTTCAATAAATACAGCAAAATTCTATGCAGTAAAAGATATTTTTTAAATACATTACAACATTATTAGTCATAACCAACAAAAGGACATTTTTAAAAATCAAATCAATTGAATCAAGAGTTTAATTGTTTTTTTCTAACTTTGTGTCGGTTTATTATTTAATTAATGAAGTTTTTCTTCTTACTATACTATATACAGAGAAATTAACGTTAAAAATGTATTTAATATATGATGGATATAATTAAAAGTCATTGTTGTTGCAATCACTAAACAATTCGTAATTTTCTAAGATGTTTGTGCAATGAAGAAAGGCTAATTATACGGGATAATGAGAAGTTAAAATTTGATGCCGATAGGAGAATTCTGAATGACTTTATTATATGTAGTATGAAAACATTTTATCCATTCAACATTATAGCATGCTTATAAATGTCGTGAAATAAGGCATTAAGGCGGAAAGAAAATTACTATCCTTGTTATATAAGAAATAAATAATAAGGTGTGAAGAAGACTAGATCTGATCATCCCGCATAAGAAGTCTTGATTGTATAATGTGTGTGATTGTGGGTGTGATTGCTCACCTGTTGCGTGTGATGATTGGCGTAGTGGACGGGGTGATTAGGGGCTATGGTGGCCGTGGGGCTGCTGTTGGCCGTGTGGGGGGAGGAGCGGGGGGAATGGTGCGGCGAATGTCCCGATCTCGCGGGGAGGGACGTAGGGGATAAGGTAGCAGGAGATGCTGATATTGGACTCTGGAAGAAGAATTCAATTATGATTATAAAAGTTGACCCACATGAAAGAGTAAATTGCTTATTGAGATTTAAAAATAATGCATAACTTACAGTACTATAAGGGCTGGCCGTGTGGTCGTTTGTATCGTTGCGGTCTCGACAGAGGGCCGTGGGGGCGGGGGGAAAGTGAACAGAGGTCAGGTCGGGTAAGGAACCCGTGTTACTACTAACAGGGATCTGTGCCACACCTGAATCATGGGCTGACGGATAAATACTGAAAACAAATATGTTAACTTTTTAGTTCACAATTAAATAGCATTACTTTTAAAGACATATCGGATTGACTTCATCCAAATAATGATTTTAATAGGGGATGTGTTAGGCTTTCTGCAAAACTCTGCCATAATTATTCAACTGCCTATTCAAAAACGAATTATTACAAACATAAGTAGCTAATATTGGGAATTGATTTTTCCAGCTGACTTATAAATAACATCTCTCTATTTGTATATTTCATTCTTTTATTATTTTTCCTGGTGCTTAATCATTGATGAGCCCAAAGAAGAGTATTTTAATATTTAATTATGTGAAGTTTATTGATCACTGACTTCTAAAATGCGCTATTTGCAAAACACCTCATTGAATGAAAATCTAGGTTAATATTAATTTGATCGATGGACTGACTAATGATGTTGTTGCTGGGACATAAAAATATCAAATAGTTATTTAGGTATTTAGTGTTCTAAAAAAAAGTAGTTACTTAATGCCAGGTACTCTAGGAACTTCACAAGATGATCTCGGTCGATTGGGATTCGTATCTATCATAGACATCATGCCATCTAAGGTGCCATCTGCAAAACATAATAAATAATTTCTAAAATATTTTTAATTTATTGATAAAAAAATATTTTACAATGATGGTGAAATGGGTATGAATTTAGATGTAATTTTGGTATCATAGAAAAGAAAAGGAGAGTTAAAAAAAATACATGCTCAAGATTTAAATTTGAATACAAAGATGATTCAACAAAAAAACGTTTTTTTAAGGATAAATAATTCTATTTTAACTGATCTTTAAACTTAATCACAAAAATAACAGTAATATAATTTTACATTTCTTTTTCCTTGACAAAATAAATATATTATTGTACAATCATATTAATGGTATGTAAATTCCTAAA
>JAGVSQ010004700.1:0-18892 GCA_022683975.1 Rhyacophila evoluta | reverse complement strand
CCAGGCTTTACCCCCCAATAATACTATCCCAATTACTACGGTCCCGATTTTAGTGATATTGGGGGGTTTACTGTACATGGCATGTATTTAGCTGTATACGTGACATGTGAAATACCCTTCAAAAAAGTACAAGCACATAGAATTCTTTCTTCAAAAGTGATGGCCTATCCAAGAAAAGCTCATATATCGGATTTGGCATTGAAATGATTGACAAAAAATTGAATTAGTTTTCAATAAAAGCATTGTTTGACCATGTCCATTTTGAAAGTAATATGTATGTCAACACAATATAAAGTCTTGTCTTGACGAATCGACTTTCATGGGGATCGGTTGTCAGCTATTTTGTAAAAACTGTCTCGTAGCTAGGTGAATCCGAATTTTTCGGTTCCAAATCGTACGCGGTTACCAATTTAGCCGCCACCGCATTAAACACACTACTAACTTGTTTATTTTGCCTTGTGCTATAATATTTAGATACGTCACTGAATTTGATGACGATTATTCTAGATTGGGCGGATTCTCTCACCCACAGGTGAATAAAAATAAAGGCGGGTGGCATATGGACATTCGTTAGACAAATTCATATTATCTTGATTATTAGATAGTTTAACCGACACCTGTAAGGAATTCTTTGATAATTTAGATATACTTGTGTAAAAAATAGTTTTAGAATAAATGTATAACTATTTTATAGTAACTTTTTATTTACCTCGGGAGTTCCGTGGCAAAAAACTATATCTAACAGATATATTATTAACCTTGGAATTTCTCAGATAACTATAGATGTTAAGATAAGATTGTTTACGTTATTGATACATTATATTATGCGTATATTTTTATTGATTGTAGGCAAACACAAAGATTATTTAACGATAGTTACTTTTAACAAAGTTTATCTGATGATATTTTTAGACGAAAAGGGTATGGTCAATATTTAGTACGTACATCAAAAAGAGTGAGGGATAACTGATGCAATTTTTGGAGGTTTTTTGTTACCAATGTTTTTAAATATTTAATAAATGTGGACACCCGCAATATTCAACTTCATATATGAATGTCGGTCGGTCGATAGATGTGGAAACGGTTTGAAATTGCGTGAACTTAGTAAGCCATAACGACATTGATATTTGTCAGTGACATCGCACTTGTAATAATTACCGACGCTGATGACTTAATCTTCAAGTATACAGTTATTTAACACAATCGTTACCGTGTAGAATGAAATGAAATGACAGTACATTTTAAATCTGATTCGTATATATACTATCCAGTATGTGAACCATGTCCAACAGAGTAAAAAAACACCTATGGCGAACAATTTCATATAAAGTAAATTTGACAATAATTCAAAAATAATGCAACGTTCCATCAAAGTACAACTCATGGGCGTAGTAAGTAGGTAGTTGCGACACAAAAAAAATTCGACTATTATTTCTGTCGATAAAATATTTATTCAACGGCATTCTTGTAAGACACCTCTCTCTCTCTTTCGATAACGTGGGAAGTACGAATAAACAATATTAGAAAAATGAATCGAGGCAAATGCATACCTGTGTAATATCAGTATACACGAAAAAGAAATAATTTTTTAAGCACATAGGAATGGGAAAGCATTTTTCGTATTTCGTAACAGGTCTACTATATCTAGAAACAAACTAAATATGTAAAGATAAAAAAAGAATGTCAATGCACAATAGCTTGATCGAAATACAATAGAATAGAAACATGCAAGAAAATTTTAGACAAGTATAATCAAAAAATATTTTTAATTGTATACATCGCATATGGTAAATAATTATATACCTCAAGCCTGTTTCCAATACTTACTCGGTCGTAGGATTATCGACAAACTATTTTTTAATAACTTTTTAAATTTCGGATGTTACTTGACAATATTCAAACAACACCCACGTTGTTTTATTCATTTGAATTCTTTATTTATTACATTTATCACGCTGAGAACATAATAGCTTATAAAATTGAAGCTATTTACATTATGGTATAAAATTATTTTTCATTCTTTTAACCCTATAAGTTAATGTTTCATCGTCAGTAAGTAAAATAGTGTACGGAATTGCCAAAAAATAATACATGTGCATATAAGTAAATGTGAACGTGTAAGAATCTGAAGAATTCGAATATATTATGTTTGCACGAATGTAAAAATCAGTTATGGCTATGTTCTGGAATATTAAATAAATAGAAAGCCACCAAAGAATGCCATTTTGCTTCCTTTTATTCGAATAATATCAATGTTGTGATAGACGCAACACTTTTTCGAAGCTCCAAATGAGCGCGTTCGTGTCAATCAGAAGAGTGACTACTTGTTTGTATTGCGCCACTAAAAGCTTTTTTCTCCCGATCTGCCTCAATCGGACAAAAGAGGAAGGGCGGAAAATATAGGATTATTAACGGGGAGCGCCGCGCCGACCCTGGCCTACTTCGGATAAGCCCGCAGGCTAAGCCATTGATAAACCACCTCCAATGCTTCTTCTATACAATTCAGGGAAATAATAATAATACAGCCTACCTGACTTCACTTTAAAGGCAGAGGCTTTGACGGATTATATCGAAGCTTCCTTACATAATTATTGTTATTAGTAGTATGAAGATGATACAGCTATATTTGCTTTCACAGTGAATTTATATTTGTACGGCTTTTTCTTTCTTTTCATAATATGTACTTACACATGCATGTCATTACTGATACTAAATAACTATCAAATGTATTTGAATATTTGTGTAGGTGCTTACAGTACGCGGATACAAGTGCACATTTTTTTTTATATTTCATAATTCCATTATACTCGTAGAATAATTTAACAAACGAGTTTGATATGATAGAATATATAAGAAGTCATACTTCGAGATTTGTGTGACATTTTACAGAATTAATCTTAATATAATATTACATAAATAAAATATATTCACAAAGGGACATGGTGCATAAGATCGATACTATTATTTTTAAAATCTAAATAAAACTTAATAAAACAATGATTCCGTCGATACTGACCCTGGTACCAAGATAGGGCGCAGGAAGATAATAAGAAGCTTTACCACTGCGGTATACTAAATCGGTTGGTAGACTGATTATTAAATTACGTAATTTTGGTTTATAAACGCATGCACTCAATTATAGTGCTGATTTGAATCATAATCATTGCGGTCAATACAACAAATTAAATGAGTATGTCGAGTGGTTAGTTCATTGCTACAATAGTGTTCAAGTGTCACCGCATATCTTTGAAATGAAGATACTAATTCATAGAGGTCTCGGAACCTTTATCGCAAAACTCTTCTGAAAATGGCATATGACCAGGAAACGTATAATCATTGCTTAATTATACCACTAATCTCCTTCACTGTATCACATATTAATATATGACAAATCCATTAGGCAAATTTTAATTCCAAAATTGATAACTAACTGGATATTGGAAGTGTAAATAATAAACGATAAACGTACCTGGAGGTGTATGTGATTTACTTGAATAGATATTTTTCTTCTAAGCTGAGGTTTAAAGAGAAGTAAAAGTCAATAAAATTCAACCCTATCATTTTACTACAGTAAGGTAATAATAAAATATAAACTTCGATAGATAACCGAAGAAGGAAAGATTATTATTTTAAAACTAAAAGGAGAACATGTTTTTTAAATGAGTACTCTCCATTCATATTAGTCAAAACAAATAAAGCATCAGTGTTCCGTACCATGACATGTAATAAAAACAAGTGATCAGAAAACTTTTCATACCACAAGAAAGAATAAACTTTGAGGAATTCGGAAAATTACAATTGTATTGCAATAATACAATTACCTACCAAACAATAATCAATCAGAGCGAATAATAAATTAAAATACTACAAAACAGACATAAGAGGCATGTTGAAACTAATAAGTTTCGGTCGAGATAGAGGGTTGACAAGCTCTTCATTGGACATTCGGTAGTCACGTAGCCTGCTATACACAAAGCCTAGCCTAAAATTCACATGACAAGATATTATGACTAAATAATATTTGGCACAAACTTGGAGCATTCCACTCAAGCCGGAAAATCAATACTTGAGAACCTAATATTGCGAAATCTGAAAATTTGTATCCAAAATTTTTATAAATTAGGCAATACAAAAATGTTTTAATTTAGTTTGCAAAGTATACAACTTGCGATCTCAAAATATACATAAGCACCACACGGAGAAGGCATTTCATAATTAGGAAGGGGGTGAAATTATGTTGAATATATGATATGTACAGAAGCAGAACATAACATAGATTTCATCAGACATGACCAAAAACCAAATATAAGGTTTATTGTCGTAGCACGTAGAGCAAAAAGAGTTGCACTTTGATCGGTGAGACATGGACACAAATCATAGCAGTATACAAATTTGGACCAAGCATGTATGAATGTATACGAATTGAGCGCGTCGTTTAGCTACCAAAGTCCGCAGTAAAACAATCTACTGAACGACTTGTTCTACTCCTGAAGTGGAAATACAAAAATGTATAATCAAATCTGTTTACGTTTAATTCAAGATACAAGAGTAGCGGAATTTAATCATTTATTACTAAATAAATTTACCCGACCAACATATCCGTATATTCTAAAAAATATGAATAAACACTAAAGTTCAATCGACACACGTCATCCGAGTAGCCGGTAGTATAATTACATGCAAGAAAGTAAAAACCTGATATCAGAAACGCATTCTCATAGAAATAAGTCACGTTTATTTGTATGCCAATGCCGATAAGTATATTAATAACTTATGTCGTAAGTCTCCGAAGTGTATTCGAATAAATAGAAGAAAAAATATTTGTAAATTTAAAGAAATCAATCCGCTGAGCAAATAATTTATCTTCCCGTTAAATTCACTCCTTGCGCCGAATTCACTTTGCCGGATTTGATGCCGAAGATTTTATTGAAAAGTGACACTAGGAAAACACCAACGAGTCATACGAGGCTATCGGGAACTCCGTGACGACATCTTGAGGCAATGACGCCATCAAAAAAATATTGTCTAATGCAGTAGTTCCCAAACATTTTCGAGTCGCGGCACCTTTTTTGTATTAAGATTTTTCCACAGCGCCCTACACTAAGTAAGTATGAATAATCATAACAAAGAAGAGATAAAAATAAATAAAATCGTTGTGTGCTCGTTTTTTTTTTTGGCTCATGCTAGTAAAATTTCAAGGCACCCCAGAATGCCGCGGCATGCACTTTGGGAAACCCTGGTCTAATGAAAGGATCGGCACCGTACATTATGTGGGCGTATGTGAAAAAGGCAAATTTGCTATACTTAAATATTATGGTATAACCGCCAACATATTCCACGTAATAAATAAAATTATTAAATGAAGCAACGATATTGTTCCGTAACGATATTGTTATGTTACTTATTTTTACGTATGCATGTGTATACGAAAAAGGTTTCGAATATAATTTAGGGAGTTTCGAGATCTGGCTTACCGACTCGGCGAAACAATCCCCTAATCGGAGCCCTCGATTAGAAATGTTGGATCTGGGTAAGACATCTTATTACGAGTATGTATCATAAAACTAAATCCACATGTAACTAAGTATTATGAACATATATCTGATACTGGTAGCCAAACACGTAAATGCTTTGTTAACTGACAAAAATTCAATAAGTAATATCAATAAATAAGAAAGAGTTAAATCATAATTTTTATTTTTTATTTCTATTAAAATTTTGATTTTTCACAGTTACGTCACCTTGTCTTCACCTTTTATTTTCTTTGAATTCGGTGTCCAATGGGTTTTGTTTGCCAGAAATGTTTCAAATTTTCTTTTACAACGAAATATACCATATTTACTATATTTCAACACTTGCAAAGAAAACATTCAAAATTGAGGAAACAGAATTTATTTTAGCAATTTAATTTTGTAATGTGAATTCATACTCGGTGTTGGTTTATAGAACCGCAAAATAATAGTTACGCATACTTATCCATAGTTTAATTAGTGCGAAATATCAATTGAATTCGTCACAAGAAAATTCCACGAAAATCAACTCTTAGCCAGAATATTATTGTAATTATTACAATCATGCATGTATTTTTGACTTATTTGACATTAAATATGGGTAAATTATGAGTGATGTGCGATATTTTGAGGAATGAGGAATTGATGGAATTTTAGTTTAATCAGCATTACTGCATAGGGG
Source organism: Rhyacophila evoluta (assembly GCA_022683975.1). Taxonomy (NCBI): domain Eukaryota; kingdom Metazoa; phylum Arthropoda; class Insecta; order Trichoptera; family Rhyacophilidae; genus Rhyacophila; species Rhyacophila evoluta. The sequence goes on along the minus strand of JAGVSQ010004700.1, from coordinate 12,700 downwards.
GGCATAAAGTTTTCCCTTGTTATGTTGACATTTTATACATGCAGATTATAAAAAATATTATAGAACATTTATATAGTATTTGTATTTAACAACAGACCGACTGGGTAAGCTGTTCTGTTAATACATCAAAGTATGTATTTTCTTGTAAATTGAATAAAAATACAAAGTCAACACATTGTATAAAAGAGTATTTAAAGATTTTAATAAATATCGCAAATATAAAATAAAGTCACGTATATTTTATTTGCGACAATGCAAACTTTTGTATTCAATTTCAGAGTATATATTATAGTTGAAGACGTGAATTTTCTACAGAGGTAATTATATTGTATATTCCCCATGGATGCGATCTAAGAAGTAAGTCATTTATTACTGTACCAACTTGGGAAATCAATTGTATTACATCTACGGACTGTGGCCGTCTATAATATGATGATATTATATCTCCAATTACTCAGAAGCTCAGGCTGTCAATCTTAAAAAAATTGATTGATTTAAATCACAGAATAACTATTTATCATGATTTAAAGATTTCAGATTTTTTATTAGAAAACAGATAATGAAATAATCCAGAATATATGACAAGGTGCAATACTAGCACATCACCACTTAACACAGATGTTAAAATAACTATTAATAGGTGCTGAATTCATTATATCCATGAAATCATATTTGATAATGTGCACTCACACGCGAAGTCTCCCTAATTAAGTTTTAACCTTGTGACTACCAGCGCCAAATTCAACTTAAATTTTCAAATTTTTCTTTCTTAGTGACAAAAAATATGTAAAATCAAAAGATCAAAATCCTGCACCATGTCAATTTCTTCGAAATTGTATAGAATATAGTATATGGCCATATGCTTTTACATAATATAATATATAAAAGCACTATACAATTCATTCTGTCATAGATCTTATATAATTGTACACATCTTATATTGGAGTTCTGGTGCCTCACTGAGAGTATATTTGTTTATTTTTAGAAACTCACTAGGATTTTAATGTGCTACTATATACTTCATGGTTTAGGAAAATACGTGGCGCAGGAAGAGTTAATATTTTATGAATAATGCATATAATCGTCGTTTGCACTCTTGTGTGTTAGCTACCTACCGACATAACAACTTGCATTCGATTGCAAAGGATCCTAAGTCTGTCTATAAGATGTTGTAACATTACGTAATACCGAACACATAACGTAAGTTGCTGAAGGAGCTTTCGATTTGGTAACAACATTTCTCTGAAATGTGGATCTTCTAACCATATCGTTATCTAAAAAACTTCTTCTCAAATACGGGACTCACAAGTATGCATTGAACACAATATGCCAAGTTTGTTCCATAGAATTCGACATTTTACCACCATATATATAAATAATATCTGGCAGTTAATATAATGCATAATAGTAGCAACCAAAGTCATAACAGCTTGAAGTTGCAAGTTGTCGCCCTTGAACTGCGCCGACAAATGACCATGACACGAATATTTACGGCGAAAACGCATTAAAATGCATTAGTGAAAACACTGAAAACAAGAAAAAAACTGAAAGTCGACAGATAATTAGGGGAGTGTGTGCGGTAAAAATGTAGTCCCTAAAAATGCATGTTTATAATGGAGGAACATATTTTCTGACATTGCTAATATTTGAGAGTAAAAACATCAATCATTTGGATATCTCGGATTCCTCTAAAGAAGACGGGCAGAATCAGATTATAGGGCGCCACTTTACTGAGTTTTAAAATTGGAACACGGTCGTAACAGAATAAAAACCGCTCAACAAAAATAGCCAAAAGGTATTTCGCAAAGAAAACGGATGCGAGGAATTGACAAATCTTCGAAAAATAAAAATAAACAATGAAGCTAATAAGCCGTAGAAAATATTCACGGATTCCTTTGTCTCTGAACTATTAATTATTCGATTCCACTTACAATGAACTGGCAATAAACAAGAACGACATTACAACATAATTCATACAGATAACATAATGACCGGTTAATAACAATAACATAACAGTAGCATGTGCTCCCGTAAATCACTAGGTGATTTTACTTGGTTCAACTGGCAAAATTACTGTCCAGAGTTTCACACTGTAGGAACGCGCTTCACGTTTATAAAACTGTATGTTTTGGTTGATTTCCTTTATTATACGTGCATTTCATTTTAAATAACTGTTTTATATGTGCAATATATGTAGGCTGTCAATTCTCCTGTAATATGCAACTTTCATAGTCCACTAAGTAGTTCTGTCAAAAATTTTAATTTCTGACTCAATTTATGACTTTCAGACGAAACGATGATTCATTGAAATGTGCAAGGAGGGATGGACGATTCCAAAAAAATAATTGTCAACTAAAATAAACACTGAAACGAATCTAGATCATTTACTTAATTACGTACCTTCGAATTTTCAATTTTCGAACTTTCGCGATGATTTGCATTGTTCTTTGTTAATATGGCAGATGTTAATATGTTATAATAATATGTTAATACTAATAATAATTATGTTTATTTAATAATAATAATATGTTAGATGTTATAATAATATGTTAATAGATTGATTATTTTGTGTCATCTAGATATATAGGTGTATTGATAAACATACTTATGTGCATGTAAACACATAAAATCTTTTTAAAATTGCTGACACTGCATTTGATATATACGAATAGAGATTTGGATTCTTTTCTCGAGAAATTGGTTATAAAAATCTCGAGAATTTTAAAAGTTTAGTTCCTTATTATTTCAGTATTTAATTTTAAATTATCTACCAAAAAATAAGTGTGCGATATTCCTGCTAAATTTTGATTTTTCGATTATAATAAGTAAATAAAATTCTCGTGATTTACAAAATTGCTAAAAAATATATTTCTCAATCTCGAGAATGTAAGTAAAGAATTCACAATTGCATATTACATTGTTCAATGTGATAATATTTTATCAGTTTTAGCTAATTCCAATGTTTCACCATTAAAATCAGCACGGTGCAGCGTAAATATTTTCCAACATAATAGTAAATGTTTGTGTTGACCAGAAACAGGCGTTTAGTGTTTAGTTACATACATATTAATAATGCTGACCGTAAATGGCTGGCGTAGTGCTGCAAAATAAATATCGTTTTACAAAACGACACTATAAAACGCCCATAGCCTATGTAAATGTGGACAGGAGTCGATAACTACAACAAATACTAATCATAAATAGACAAAACACAGATAGATATCATTAAAACCTAAACCCGAATGAAAACAATATGCAATGATATGTGTACCTATTAACTAGAGCTAGATATGTAATATAATATATTAATTTTAACCGTAGATTACTCGCAGGGGAATACAGCAGCAACCTGGCTATGAAAATATGAAATTGGGTTTATAAAGTTATCGATAAGACAATGCGGTGAATAAATTTCTGAAAAAAAACAATTTTTAGATGTATTGTATAAAAAATATATCGTTCTTTAGGAAAAATAAGTAAAAAAATATATATTTTGTGATAGTAAATGCATACATACGATGGGTACTACTAATAGTCACACTCGTAAATAGATAGTACTTATTCAAGACATTTTTTTTTCAAATACAGCATCCGGGAAGATCGACGAGGTATAATTTCAAATTGGATCAATAACTTCATACCAAAAAGAAGCAATCGAGATCTTTAAAATAAGATGTAATTAGGCAAGTATTATGCTACCAACCAGAATGTTTAAGATTTTTTAAATAATAGTGACATCACTAGGATTACGTAAATCTTCAAACTATTTTGCGATTGACAGAAATACCTAACCTGTCAGATGTGAAAACAAAACGTTTGATAATCGCGAACCAGGTAAGTGGTAAGTCAACAAACGCAAAAAATATTTATTATTATAAATAAATAGATAAGATTACCAGCAACTTGTCTGTATTTATATAATTCTGTGAACTATCTGCCGAAATCTGATCACTGTTTAAAATCACAAAATATATAGTTTAAGTTTTAACTATAATTGGGCGATAGAAGTTCTTCTCGAATAAAATTATGAAACAATATAGATAAACCACAAAACATTTTATAACCCGCTAAGACGTTAAATGAAAATCAAAAAAAAGTGAAATAAACAGTTAAGATATTTTCTGTGGCAATGTTTTTATAAAAACAGCATATATTCCAATCAGGCTGATCAATGAAAAAAAAATATTTTGTGATTAAAACATATTCTCTGCATATTTATTATATTCTCGAATGACAGTCCAAACAGGAATACATGAAATGATTGAATATCATCATAAAATAGTATTTGCTTGCTTTGCTAACTAAATCTTTTAACATATTTTTTTCATTAATTTTTAGTCTCAAAGCAGTGTTTTCATATAAGTTGTAATAAAAACAAACAACCGCTATGTGTGTGTATATGGCGAAGATTTCGCAATGCGATTCTGAATAATTAATTTATAAATTAAAATGTGGCCTACCTGCTGCGCTACAGGATCTAAAATACTCTCAATTATCTTCGTGTGAAACACAGGCATTTTAACTGAATTTTCACAAACACATCAATAAAAGAAACTTAAAAGAAAATAATACCACAGCTAGTTTTTATTATCACATCCGACAACCGCACCGCTAACTTTGGAATCTGACACAGAACGTCTGTGTTGCCTTTACTAAAGGAATTATCCATAATACTTTTACAGAAATGTTGCAATAGATGAATATTTAAAATGTTTGCTTTTGAAAATATATTTTATTTTATAACTTAAAAATAAATTAGCGTTTAGCAGAAAGTATTTTTTCACAGAACAGTTATAATTATTCGGGAACTACGTGAAATATTTTCTAGTTAAAATATTATATATATATACATTACATTGTAATCAAATAAATTAGTTGTAAAATACACGTCATTAATATGTAACATAAATTATATCATTATATGTATAACATTTTACTAGACGAAACCCTTAAGATGGCTACATTTCACTGGTAGTTTATATTAGGTATATAAAACTTTAACTATATTTTTTTCAAAATGAAAAATCTGGACTAACACCATAAATATTGTTTTTGATTACTATTGCTTGAAAAAATGGTATTTCGCTGTTTTATTGTTCTTTCTGAGATACAAATCAAATAAATTTTATCTAATTCATTTTTTAAATCATATCTAAATTATATTTAAGAAGTTTTAAAAACTCAATGCAATAAAATAAGACAATAATTTTGATTAATATGTATGCATTTACAAAATTTAAGCGAAAAAATCACTTACCCATTCATTTTTTCAAAATGGAGTATTTATAATTTTTAGATAAATATGAATAGTCAATAAAACACAAGATTATGTTAGTATTTTTATTACAATATAGCGCAGGCATACCATATTATTTAAACAATTTTATTAATTTTAGACACACACATATCGATTGGTTAACACAATAAAATCACAAAACAATTTCAATCACTGCAATATTTCAATCACTACAAAACATTTTTTTTAGATTGTTTAAAATAAAAATAAAACATATCCAAAATGGGTTTCTATATATTAATTATTTGATATGAATAAATAAAATTTCATTCAACATTCAATAATGGTCTGAACAATATCATTATACTAGTTGTAAGACCAACGTGAAATATTAAAATTCCTCTATTGCCTTATACATAGGTAGATTATTTTTTTGAAAGAGTTATTTTTTGAACTACCAAGCATGTTATAATTTATTTCTACTAGAAATTTTGCCATGTTACTACTGTGTGTAGCAAGATCAGTTTTATCTTGGATATCTACAAATTTATTTATATTTTTTTATTTTTTCTTTGCAGATTATTGCGAAAATAAACTTTGTAAAGATGCCATCTGTGAAGTCAAACAGGATTTTGTAATACATAGAATGCATAAATATTATAATCATAATAACATATTATGTTCATAATTAAGTACTAAAAATATTAATTATTTTCTTTGCAATCGGTAGGTAAATATAATATGACTACTTAAATTTAATAATAAAGAGATTTTTTCACCACAGATAAATTTTCACACCCAACGCTAACTTTATTATCAAATGATTGCTTAATTTGCTCCAAGAGAGAGTATTTTTTTCATGATATAAAGACCACAGAAATAAAAAATTGAAAAATAGGAAAAGTTTTCACATTTGTCGGAAAAATTTTCTAACTACACAATTTAATCAATGTATGTTGTATTTAAAGCATGTAAGAATTAATTACAAGCTCTTGTCAAAATCATATATTAGCATTATGTCATACATATTTCTAAAGCATTTAGAATAAAACTCTTACGCCTAATCGATATGATAATATCTATCGTTACCTTCAATTTAATGTCAAAAAAACATATTATTTGCTTTCATCTAGTATATATAATGATAATTTTCCATATCATCTTTCATTGTTGAGAACTTGTAAATACTTGTACATCAATGCTTAATATCTAAATGTAATATATTTCACTTTTTCTCTCACTTATAATTGATTTGCAAACATTTACAACACATTACATTATAATAATTTCTGGTAATATGTTCTTATTATAATGTTGAATGTTGCCTTTTGCATACTACACAGTATCTATCTATTGGTCAAAATATATAAGTGTGTATTTTTTTGTTGATATTTAGTTTTACACATGTGTATTGAAATGGTAAAATATAAAAATAAGCGATCAAAAAAGCACTAAGCATTGAAGTAGAATTCAAAATGAAAACAAATATTGCTTTATGCTTAAATTATACAAATTTGATAAAATAACAATTATCTCATTACTTATTCAATAAACTGCATTTATTCTTCAACGCATAAACATGATAATATTATCCTAAATTTTATTATTCTAAAAATCATGATACATTATAATTTAGTCAGTAAGCATGGTAACGATAGACATTTCTGAACTATAAAAATAGCCTTTTACATAGCACTTGACGTCAAATTACTTATTCATAATGTGGACAGATTTGCTTTACTTACCTAATTATAATTCAAATTTAATGATAGCTGATGTATTCGATAAGCAGGGTTAAATTTTACCCAGCCGTAAATAAAGATTCATTTTAGTCAAATATAATTTTAATATATATCAGTATGTAAACAACTTCGTAGATTGATACATTTTTATATGAAATCAGAATGATGTGAAATGGGAAAAATTTGAAAAAATCTAAAATAACTATTACTTAACATTAAAACACCAATCTCTTTTCCTCTCTCAAAGAATTGTCATCAATGTATACATCACATATGAAAAAAGAAACAAGATTGTCTCACATGGTTTTCTACCAATGTTAACGATTAATGGTGTTTATAATCAAAGCTTCGAAGCAACATCTATCTCTTATATCCTCGGGTGTAACAGTGTAATTAATCTACTTCATTGAACTTCTTAAGTATTTAATTAGTTTTATATTGTACGGAAGGTAATATCTTTTACTAAGCTTAATTTTGTATCCCAGCTTCCATTATTATTTATTACACGATAAGTTTCTATTTGCCAAGAACAATTTTGATATTGTGATATTATAATGTAATGTCGATTAATTTTTATTAAGTGTTGAATAAGCAGCCATTTCCACTAGATTTCTTGTTGACAGTTAAGAGACAAACATAAAAGAATTGCTAGATTGCATTGAATTACAGTCGAATGATTACTTTTTTTTAAAAAATAATCATGATGTATAAAGAGATATCTCTTGAGTCACATTTTCTCTTTATTTTTTCCTTGTGGCATAAAGAATGCAGTGGAAACAGAGTTCACTTAACTGTTTAAAAATCCATTAAAAAATAATCATTATTTAGATACATTTCCAACAATGTACTCATGTATCTAGTGATATATTATATAAATCTCATGTTATTTCACTACATCACGGTGCATTCTGCTACATTTACAGAATTATTCAAGTTACCTCAAGTTAAAAGCGACGATTTACATAAATATTGTATTTTTCTCATTAGAGGACGGTTATTAATCATCTTGTCATGATATAATGTTTTTGCATTAAAAGTCTGCTTAAAAACTATATTACAAGATACTTATATTTTTATAAAAAAAATAAAGCTTACAATGTAATTTTACTGATATTGAAAATTTATATTTTTGAAGTGGAAAATTATTGTTACATTTCAGATTTAACAACAACAAACTTATCTGATTGAAAGAATTTATTCCAATATAGTTTTCAAGATTTTGTATTAAATGAGTAAAATGATTGTAGTAACAAAAAAATTATATAAAACTACTAATAGTTTTTTATTGGCAATATTAAAAATTAACGGAGAGGTAAAAATCTTTCCAGTACATAATATTACAGATAGTTTGACAAACGTATGATATTTCATTTTTGTTGGCATGACAAATGCCATCGAAGCAATGCAAGATATGTTTTCGCATGTTACCTTAAAATTAAGGATTAAGAGATTTATATAAGACTAGAAGGCCGCGCACTAAGTTGTACAATATTATTATAATTAGTTTCTTTTCAAACAGCAATATTAATGTGTAAAAAAATATTAACCTTATTAATTGATATGAAAATTTGATATTAATAGGTACTTTGAAATATGGATAATGTAAGGAATGTCCCATTACTGATCAATGAACAGTAAAAAGGTTTTTTCAAACTGTTTACAATGGCAATAAAGTGGCATAGTAATTAATGGTCCAGGGAAAATTGATACAGGCATGCCACTGGTTTAGACCATCTCACAATATGACTGGGCTGATAAAATTGATATTAATTTCACAAGGCACCTCACAGTAGTAGGAGATTACCACTAGTATGTGAAATAAAGCCGACCATTGGGTCAGGAGATACAGTTAACTTGCCATTCACTGATTGCTCTCAGCTGCCAGTAAATCTGAGAGTAAATATAATAAAAGTAATGCTTATTAATGTATTGTATTATATATAGAAAATACTTTTATTGGTTGTACTATGATTATTCTCAATATTATTATGTTGAAGATATATTTTTTCAATCTGTGATAATATGTTATTGGTTTTTGAAAAGCCAGAATAACCGCTGACGACAATCCAACAGAACAGCATAAAACCATATTATTTTAACAAAGGTGCATTTTTTTTTTAATATATACTTGAAATATAATAAAATTATCCATAGGCGCTTATATTTTTATAACTAAATTAGCGAGGCAAACGATTATTAATCAATATCATTGCATATTAACACCTAAATAGAACACAATATAATAATAAAAATAAAATTTTATTATTGTTATAATTAATATAAATCATCCATCAAGATTATGCTGACACAAACGAGATGATCACGTACATATAGGCAATATTTTGTTAGTTATTTTCAAAGCAGGTTAGAAAAAGAATAAAAATATTATTCTATTCTCACATGTCCCAAAAAATATTTTGTTCATTTTTATCCAAATTTAGGATATCATCATTCCAATTGATGTTTTACCGTGTTTCCATGCATCAAAAAGCTCATATTTAAAAAATAACGTTTAAAATGATGTATTTGGATTCTAATAATGTATAATTCTGATAATAATTCCCTGTAAAGATATTTTCCTTGTGATTATGTTTTCTTCTTTATTTGTTATAATAATAAAATAAATTCCTACATTTGAATGAATTGGAGTAATCAATACATTCATCTTATTACAACACACTAGGATAATCCAAAAATATACAATTTCAGCATTTTAAAACATTAGTTCACTACTTATAATTCATAAAGAATTTTAAATTCAAACTGTTATTAAAAATAAATGTATATGTAAATTGTTTGAGATATGTTTTTTAGTCAATTAATAAAATACTTTAATAAAATCTAGTTTGGTTTCAACAATTAAAATCTGTAACTTTAAGCGTGTAAAAAATAACCATGTTATTGCAAACATAGATGTTATTATATTCTTTTTAATGTATATACATGTACAAATTTAGTACAGTAAAGTAGATACATATTTCAATACATTTTTGAGGAGAACATTCATATTAAGTCACTATTTAACAAAATCAACAAAATCTTAAAATTCTAGTGGAATTTTTTGAAATAAATTGGCTAGTTATATTGCTTTATTTTGGAGGGCTAAGAATATAATATTTATGTATTGTATCATAATATCAATCTATTTGCCATTTTTTTATGATTAATTCATATCATTTGAATACAGCGCTTTTGTAGCCACATTAAAAAATATTGCAGTAAACCAAATTTCACTAGCATTATTCATATTAATTCGAAAGCACCTGCTAGTAAATAAATCTTGGTGCATAACGATAATTAATGTTATTACTTGCATTGATCTACCTACAATAGTGTAATAAAACTAGATTGCACATTCGCATCATAATAAATAAGCAAACAAAATAAAATTAATGGATAGTCAAACAATATTTATAAATATAACAATTCCAAATAACAAATATAATTCATATTCAACAAATTTTATTGATTCATAACCTAGAAATATCAAAAACAGAGGCCATCACAGTTACTAGAGTTGCCATTGCAATTAAAATATTTCCTCCTCCTGGGAACAGTGATGTACCCTTGTTGCACAAGTCTCCAAAACAGGAGCAATAAAGTGCGAACACGTCATGGGTTCCGGAGCGCTTCACACATGTTTTGTTGTCTCGCTCTTCATCTCTGAGATATCCACAACCACGTACCACACGAACCTTGCCATACACTGTAAAAAGAAAATTATATTATAAGTTCATATTGTGAGTAAAATGAAAAGTTCTTATAGAATATTTCCTCCAAATAAACAATTTTCAAAATTTTAGTTTTAATTATAAGTATAATATTACATTTTTGTTGTTATTATACAAAAAAAAAAAATATTTGTCAAATTACGGCTTCCCCAAGTATTTTTGTCATATAGTCTTATTATTTTTTCGATTTTAGATTTTACAGAAATTCAAAACAGAGTATGTGTATATTGCTCAGGAGAATATAATACCTCATACACAGGTATTCAAACATTTTATGTAAGAGATATTGCTCTGTCATGAGTGATATGCACATAACCAGAATTGAAGGCAATTTTATAATAAAGAAGGGAAATTTTATATTTCATATTTACCATTTAAACATTGGTTACCTACATACCTACATACATAAGATAAATAGTTTATTAGAGAATTTCTCCACTCAGTAACCACAAAAAAATTCTCATAGCCTATTAGCCTTATATAAACCACAATTAAAATAACAAAATTTAACCAGGTAAAATTGTACAAAGATGATGCGGTGTGTTTTTAGCAATTCTGACTGATACATAGACTCATAATTTTAACTACAATATTAATCTAAGTATAATTACTATGCTTTCATTAAAATAGAGATGAATATTTATTGTCATTTTTAGCGGTTTCTGGTAAATTTGAAAATTAAAGATTAATTAAAGTATATAAAGTATACCTTTTTGAACAGTTTTTCTGCATAATACTGGCTCAAATGTAGGCATATGCTCAAGACGGTCCTTCAATGTGCAGTTGATGGTGCCTAATGAATATGGATCAAATGGATTACCACATCTTGGATCATATTCACTGTTGCATTGGTAACAGGATATACCGGCACCTGAAGAAATAGAAAGAATTCCATTAAATATTATAAATGGTTTATTGCACATATGATTTATAATAATCTACCATCAATGAAAATTCAGATGATCTTTTACCAAGCTATGAAATAGTGAAGAGCTTTTTTCTTAAATTTGTTTTGCTATTTTTTTATGATTTTTATTTAATTATTAAGCTATATTGCGATAGTTTTAAAAATAAATAGTGTATGTAAGCCTGCCATCTGGTGATGGTAATATTTAACGAAATAGTGTACCCTTTTACTCACTCACTAATAATAATACTGGCAATCTACATAATGCCATAATGTATTGGTATTAAATAGACAAGAATATTATTTTTACTTCAAAATTTTTTGCTTTTGCCATTTTTGTATGTAACTGATTAATTTTCAATATTTTTTTAATTCATTAATATTAAATTCTTAACATTAACTAAATAAAATATGATAATTTCATTGTTTTAATACTTTTCCCGTATTTCTCAGAGTTTAAAGTTTATTCTAAAACTGTTTGTGGTTTTAAACAAAATTGAATAAAACATTTACCAAAATTTTACCTTCATATTCTAACTCAATAAAATAAAAGGTATATGGAGTGCTTTAAGCGGAAACGAATACGATCAACAATATTGTTACGAAACACCTATGTTGCAGATGTTGCATAAGGCAGCTGCAAAACTTTCAAATTTCGCAAGGATGCATTATTTTGTAGCATTTTGGCTCGATGCCCAATTCTTATTCTTAGGTACCCGAGGTGTAATTTCTATGTATAATGCAAGGCGAGAAAAATTGAATATATCTATTATAAAATATAAAAGGGTTTTATACTTTCTAACTCTGAGTTAGTTTTAAACTGTTGTTTATAAACAGAATGGTTATCATTGTTATCTTAAGACTGGTGAACGTATTTGAATGGAGTGGCGATGTGATGATAATTAATGACTTTGCATCAACATCTTTTTTAACACGTTCGCTGCTAAAGACGCCCCTGGGGCGTCAATATATTCTTTGTGGCGCGTCATTCGATTCTCTTTGTTTGTATGGTACCGAATATTATCAAAATTTTTTGAAACATTCAAATATACTTGTAGCATTTCATATTACATCAGTGTCACCA